>CAIGRB010170272.1:18650-41555 GCA_903798255.1 Fraxinus quadrangulata | reverse complement strand
CAAGCCTTGATAGCAGAGAATAGATGCTCCACTGGCATTTCATCCTGATTTTCTGCCATTTTTGCTTATTGCTGAGGCAGCCTTCCTTTTTTGTTTTTGCACACCTTTTTAACATGGCCAAATTGTTTACAGCCTCTACACTGAACTCCAGGCCTATGCCAACACCATTTTGGAGAATGGCCCTTTTTTTTATAATGAGGACAAGGTACAAACTTATCCTATTTGTTTCTAGTTCTGCTGCCTTCAGGATTTTTCTTTTCAGCCTGAGGTTTCTTCAAACCAAAGCTCGTTTGAGCTTTGTATTTTCCTTTAGCAAACAAGGCTTCTTCAGTTTGTTCCTCCTACTTCATCAGCCTTTCTTGTTCAGTCGCTTGTAGTTCATTCACCAATTCAGCCAAGATTATGGATGACAGGTCTCTAGAATCCTTCAATGAAGATATCTTGGCTTCAAACTTTTCAGGTAGACTAATTAAAACCTTCTCCACCACTCTTTTATTTGGTATGTCATTTCCCAGAAGTCTGATTTGATTTACAATCTTCATCGAACTATATTAAAAATCCTTTACAACATTTGTGTCCTTCATCTTCAAAATCTCAAACTCCCTTCTAAGGTTGAGTACTTGCATCTGCTTCGTTCTTTCATTGCCTTGATATTATTCTTTTAAAATATCCCAGGCCTCTTTCGTAGTCTCACAAGTCATGATTCTTGTGAATATAGCATCTAAAACAGCAGACTGAATACAAGAGAAAGATTTGAACTTTTTGGCCACATCTTCACTATGCTACTTAATCTGAGCTACGGTTGGGTTAGCTCTCAAAAGAGGAGGCTCAACTCCAGTATCTATTATCTCCAACAAATCATAGGCTTTGAGATAAGCCTTCATCTTTGCAACCCAGAAGTTGTAATTTTCTCTAGTGAAGGTAGATGGCAGAGGTGCTAAAAAACCAGTTGAAGCCATTTTTCTTTCCTATCAACTGAATATAACTTTGCTGATGGTTTTTTTTTTGTCTGCAGCTCATGTTCTTCTTCTTCTTCTTCCCTTTTTTAGTCCCTTTTCTAAGATCAATAACACTCTGATACCATGAAAGATTATTGATTCAAAGAGTTGAACTTACCGAATTCACACAAGGCTTGCCGATTTTGTAGGAGCTTACCAGATTGTGTAAAGGTTTACCGATTTTGAAATAAATAGAGAACTTACCGATTTTACACTAAGCTCACCGTATTTGCAATATGCTTACCGAATTCGCTTAAAGCTTACCGATTTTGATAGAGGAAGGAAATACTCTGTTTTAAGAAATGAAGAACAGAAAAGGAAGGAAGCTTCATACGTTTCATTATTTGCTGAATATATAATATTACAAAATACATAATTTTCAACNAATAACTCAAGTGTTGGAGACACTACGAAAGGAGAAATTGTATGCCAAATTCAAGAAATGTAAATTTTGGCTTGATTGTATAGTTTTCCTTGGCCATGTACTTACAGCATAAGGAATTGGAGTAGACCCAACTAAAGTTGAAGCGGTAACCAATTGGTCTAGACCAACAAATGTAGGTGAAGTTCGTAGTTTCTTGGGACTAGCCGGTTATTATCAGAGATTCATTGAGAGATTCTCCAACATAGCTGGGACGATGACCCAACTAACCAGGAAAGGCGTAAAATTTCAATAGACTAAGAAGTGTGAGGAGAGTTTTCAAGAACTAAAATAGAAATTGGTTACAGCTCCAGTTTTAGCTATTCCAGAGGGTTCAGATGGATTCGTTATATACAGTGATGTATCCAAATAGAGTTTGGGATGTATACTGATGCAGTTTGGGAAGGTGATAGCATATGTCTCAAGACAATTAAAGCAACATGAGCAAAACTACCTTACGCATGATCTAGAGTTGACGAGGGTAGTACATGCTCTAAAAATATGGCGTCACTACCTTTACATGTGAAAGTGCTTTATTTATACTGATCATAAGAGCTTGAAATATTTTTTCACTTAAAAGGATTTGAATATGAGGCAGAGAAGGTGGTTAGAATTAGTTAAGGATTATGACTGCCCTATCCATTACCATCCCGATAAAGCTAATATAGTCGTAAATGCTCTTTGTAGGAAGACAGTGAGACAACTAGCAGCTTTACCCACAACTCAAGTGCAGTTGATAAAGGAGTTCGATAAATTGAAATTAGAAGTTGTCATTCCGCTAACTTGAGTTACTGCAAGGATTACAACATTAAAGATTCGACCTACTCTTAGGGATCAAACAAGGATGCGTAGGACAATGACCCATTTTTTGAGAAAAATCAAGGTGGAAGTTGGTACAAGGAAAAAAAAGAGTTTTGCAATAGCAGATGACAATATGATAAATGTATTTTTACATACTTATTTTACTGTCAAAACATGAGCAATTATTGATTAACATTTTGGAATGTAGCTTAATTCTATGAAATTCATGTTTTGTAGGACAAAGTGATGAATGCAACGGAATTGAGGAGAAACAAGTGAAAAATGGCCAAAATAGAAGAAAGTGAAAGTTCAGGGGCTAAAGTGAAAATACTCTAAAGGGTGTTAAAGGTCAATTGGATAAAGAAATGAGTCAAAGGAATGAAATATAGCCAAGACATTATCACATATCAACTTTCAAGCTGAAAAGTTTTGCACCAGTTTTCAGTCTCATATTGAGAACTGTGTTTGACATGGAACCCAATCGAATTGGAAGTTTACATCTGAAGTAACATTGTAGCCCTTTGTGTTAGCTTTCCAACGCATCTTGAATCACCTCAATTGGACACTAGGAGAGAAAGTTATTATAAAAATACTGAAGAGAATGCAGAATTTCAAACAGCAACACAGCACCTAGGCGCCACAACACGGCGCCCAGGCGCCGTGTTGCCCAGAAAGAACAAAAGTGCGCTACTTATGCTGAGATGAGGGGACTTTATGAGGAACATTGTAATGCTTTAGGCATATATCAAAAGCCCTACACCCCCACTCCGAAACCTATAACCCAAGGTGGCGGAATCACCCCCAATTTCAGTTGGAAACCATTCCTTATCATGGCTAATGCTCTTATAAATTGCAGGAATGGTCTAATTAAGCTATCATTTGGGAATATGACCTTAGAAGTTAACATCTTCATGTCACTAAGTAGGCTGAAGAAGACGATGCGTATCACCAAACATACATGATTGATGCACTCACTCAGGAGGTAGCTGATAATATATTTCTTGGACCACCGCAACAAACTCTAGAACTAGATGAATTGGACACAGCCATCGATGAACATGCCCCCACTCCTGATTTGAATTTTTCCTTAGTAACCCCACATATGTACTAGATGGAGGCGGAGGAGCCACACTAATGGTTATGTCCAATGAGTTCGGTACACCACAAGGAAACTTGGGATCGTCCGGCTAGATGTGGGCTAAAAATGGGAACATTGGGTAGAGCCAACTACAATAAACAAAGGCGCTGCTTGAGAGGTAACCCAAGGAAAGTTCGTTCCTTTTTTTTTTCCATTTGCTATATGGTTATTTTCATTCCACATTTTTAGTTGTAGTTTTATTTTCTTTCTTTACACCACTATCCAATTGAGTACATTCAGGATTCTATTCCTTTCGACTTTTGTGAGTTCGCTACAATACTCAGATACTCGTACGACTGCCCGACCTTCAACTGATGGCGGGAAGTATTCTGAACCCCATTCTCTTTACTTTATTGTATATTTGTCCTAATCTTTACGTGCTTTTTACTCTAGAATTCTTATAATTCCTTAAACATTGAGGACAATGTTTCAATTAAGTTTGGGGGTGGAGTATGAGCATTTCATTGGTCTTTTTACTGCAATTTTCGCATGTTTAAAAAAAATTCCATTTTTTTTATCTTTTAGCATTAGATTATAATTATTGCTTTGTGCACTTGTGCGGGTCTAATAAGTATCAGCTATGAATGATGAAAATTGTATGTTATCAAATTAGTCTATACCTGCTTATATAAGCTTGCCATTTCCTATGCATGTCACTTATGTTAGCATTTTGAGTTAGTGATGTGGTTCAGTATATAGAGGATAGTGGAACTTAGTGATACAACCAAATAACCTCTAGTGTCGTGTTCGATAAATCCACATATAGGCTAGTTTGGAGATGATTGAACTGTTACAGGGAAACACTGAGATGAGTAGGGATTCCATGTATGAAAACCTTGTGTGGATTGTCTGAAACCCAGTGAGATAAAAACGAGGTGAAAGTTTTAAGTTAGAGACCAGTTTTAGAAGCTAGATGTCTAAAAGAAAAAAGGCATTGCACTAATCTTTGAATACATAAAAGCATCTTTTCGAGCCTACATAACTTGGGTGATTAAGCCTGTAAGGGTGATTTAAAATCTGGTGCCCTATGGTCATCTGACTTGGGAGTTATCAGCCTAAAACTCGCTACATGGGTTATACTGAAAGCAAATGAGAAGAAGCTAAAAAAAAAACAAAAAAAAAAAGACAAAAGAGAAAGATAAACGGATAAAAAAAAAGAGAGAAAAACAAAATTTATGTCCATTCAAATGCATTGATTAAGCTCCAGGTATCTAGTTGACAAAACTACACCTCTGATGAGAAGCAAGTAATTTAGTCTAGTCACAAGGGTAGAAGTAATAAAAAATATAGGAGAATCTCGATTTGTTGAAGTGTGAACTTGTAAGAGTAAGGTCCATCCAAACTATGAGAGGATAAGGAATAGAATTAAAAAGTTGAACTTAGGATGTACCTCGGGAAAATTGAGGGAAAATCATAAGTTTGGGGTGTGTGTATCTCTCGAGCGAGGGAAGGATATATTGGATTACTTTGGGATAAACGTTGAACCAATCACAATTTTAAGATGTTGACATGAGTTTTCATACACACACGTCAGGTTATGCATGTAACAGGTGGAGACTGATTTAATTTTTGTACTGTTGTAATTGTTCATTTGTCTGACTACCAAATTTCAAACATGAGACACGATATATTGTTAAATCATGTTGTTCGTAGAGTTGAGTTATATTGTTGTTGTTTGAGGACAAACAATAGTTCAAGTTTGGGGGAGTTTGATAAGTGCCTTTTTACATACTTATTTTACTGTCAAAATATGAACAATTGTTGATTAATATGTTAGAATTTAGCTTAATTCTATGCAATTCATGTTTTGCACGACAAAGTGATGAATGCAGCGAAATTGAGGAGAAACAAGTGAAAGATGGCCAAAATGGAAAAAAGTGAAAGTTCAGGGACTAAAGTACAAATATTCTAAACCTATTTCTAACCTTGTGATGAAGATTCGAGAGTGTTAGAGGTCAATTTGATGAAGAAATGAGTCAAAGGGATGAAATATAGCTAAGACATTATCACATATCAACTTTCAAGTTGAAAAGTTTTGCATCGGTTTTTAGTCTCATATTGAGACCAGTGTTTGACATGGAACCCGATCGAATTGGAAGTTTACATTTGAAGTAAATTTGTAGCCCTTTGAGATATCTTCCAATGCATCTTGAATAACTTCAATCGGACATTAGGGGAGAAAGTTATGGCAAAAATACTGCAGAGAATACATAATTCGAAACAGCAACACAGCGCCCTGGCGCCGTGTTGCCCAGAAAGAACAGATTTTCAGCGCCTAGGTGCCGTGCTGCGCAAATTAGGTTTTTTTTTCATGTATGGGCCCCGAGAAGCCTAGGAAAAAGACCCCAAAAACATCTCCTTCATTATCATTTCTCAGGAGACATCATTCTTCTCCTCTTTGGCTCAAGAAAACTCATGGAGAACTAAGTCTTTTGGTGAAGCCACAAAGGAACTCAATTGGATTTGGATATTTCGACATCATTTATTCATGTAATGTGTTTTCCAATGTTTATATAATTTCAGGGTTTACGTTTTCCTTACTTTGAATCAGATTTGAGTTTAACTTGGCTTTATTCAGTTTTTCATGGATTTAATCATGTTTCGTCCATTGACTAATTAAAATATTGGTTTAAGTTTCAATTTCAAATCATTTATTGGTGTGATTTAATTAGTACTATATGTTAGAAATATATAGTCGCTTTTTGAATCTGATTTCAAGAAATTAATGTAGGATTGTGATTTGGGAAACATAAATTTTAGGATTATATGTGGAATTAAATTGGTTTGTATTGCTAAATCATCCGAGTAGAAAGTTAGGATAAAAAAACTTCTAATTTAGTAGAGAATGCATGAATTTTGATGTTGATTGATCCAATCTAGTTGAGGGAATTTCGAAGCTTCACTATTTTACATATAACCTTAAATTTCATTTTTACATTCGGTGGCATTTACATTGTTATGCAATAAACAAATTCCTTCACAAATCACGAAAATCCTAGTTTTTGATCTTTTGAATAATTTTCCATCTCCCTGTGGATATGACACCCCAAAGCTACACTACAACTACCGCGTTATTCTTTGGGTATAATCAAGTATTTTTGAAAATGTATTTAACTATGGCTATATATATTTAGCTATGGATCTCCATTTTTTGTGTGAATGAATTGATGATTTTCCTCCTCTCTGTCTTCTAAAATCTATCAGTGGTATCAGAGCTATTGATGATCTTTGAAGAGATGAAAAAGAGTTGAAAAAAATATAAAAATAGAGTGTTATGTGCAAATCCAGTAAGCAAGAAGCAAATACAGTAAGGAACTTGCAAATCCGGTAAGAAGCAAATCTGGTAAGGAACCTGCAAAACCGGTAAGCATTGTGCAAATCTGATAACTTCAAAACCAGTAAGTGTGTGCAAATCCGGTAAGCTGTGTAAAACCTGAAAAGCTCTTTGCAAATCTGGTAAGTTCATCTCCTCATTTTTTCTTTCACTAGCCAAACGTTTGAGTGAGAGTAATGGCTTCCAGTGGATTTTCAGCACTTCTTCCCTCAGCTTTCAATGGAGAAAATTACAATTTTTGGGCTGTAAAGATGAAGGCTTATCTCAAAGCTTATGACCTTTGGGAGATAATCGAGACAACATTGAACCTCCACCATTGATAGCTAACCCCACGGTTGCTCAAATCAAACAACAAAGTGAAGATGCTGCCAAGAAGTTCAGGGCTCTCTCCTACATTCAGTCTATGCCTTTAGATGCTATTTTCACAAGAATAATTTGTGAAATGATAAAAGAAGCCTGGGATAGACTCAAGGAGGAATTCCAAGAAAGTGAGAGAACAAGACATATGCAAGTGCTCAACTTGAGAAGGGAGTTTGAGACCTTGAAAATGAAAGAAACTGAAGTGGTAAAAGATTATGCTGACATGTTAATGAAAGTGGTAAACCAAATCAAATTACGTGGAGATAATTTGCCAGACAAAAGAGTTGTGGAAAGGGTGTTAATCAGTCTGCCAGAGAAGTTTGAATCCCAGATTTCTTTCACTTGAAGATTCAAGGGACTTGGCTAGCATCTCTTTAGTTGAACTTGTGAATGCCCTTCATGCCACTGAACAAATGAGATTATTCAGGCAAGAAGAACAAGTTGAGGGTGCTTTGTTTGCAAGGGGAAATTAGAGAATTCAAACAAATTTTGGTGGAAAGAAGCCACAAAATGAGAAGAGGAAAGTAGGAGCTAAAGGTTCTGGCAAGGATGGTAAGTATCCTCCATGTCTTCTTTGCAAAAGGAAAGGCCATTCACCCAAATGGTGTTAGTTCAAACTTGGTGTGTAATACAGGTCTTGCAAGCAATTTGGACATGTTGAAAATGTCTACAAGATTCAAAAGGAGAAGAAGGAGTTGTAGCAGGCCAAAGTTGCAGAAGATGAGTCTGAAGAGCGTCTATTTTCAACTATAAACTGCATAGCTTCCAACAGGGCTAAAACTTGGTTACTTGACAGCGGCAGTACCTACCATATGACTTCAAATTTAGACATCTTTGTGGAGATAAAATAATGGCTACAGATCAAAGGTGAAAGTAGAGAATGGGGAGTATGTTGAGGTGAAAGGAATTGGTAAGGTTTCAGTTCAGACACCAACAGGTACTAAATTCATTTCTGATGTTCTGTATGTTCCAAATATTGACCAAAATCTGATAAGTGTTGGCCAATTAATTGAGAAGAACTACACCTTAATATTTAAGGATAGTTACTGTACAATTTTGGATCAATACAATCTGGAATCGATGACAGTAGAAATGAGGCATAGGAGTTTTCCTTTGGAATGGAAGAATGTTAACTCATATGCCTTCGCTAATGTTGTGGTTGAGTTTGCATGGTGGCATTAACATTTTGGGCATGCTAATTATACTTAACTCAAAAGTTTGAATAAACTAGAGTTAGTGGAAAATATGCTAAAGGTGAGTGATGATGCTTGTGTCTGTGATATTTGTCAAATGGGAAAACAAACTAGGTTGCCTTTCCCTAAAAACCAGTATAGAAGAGCACAAAGCAAGATGTAGTTGGTCCATTCTGATGTCTGTGGCCCTATGAGAACTTCAACTTTGAATGGCAACAAATACTTTGTTCTCTTTATTGATGATTTAACTAGAATGTGCTGGGTTTATCTAATCAAGATGAAGTTTGAGGTGCCTACAGTATTTCAGAAGTTTAAGAATCATGTGGAGAGTGAAAGTGACTACAAGATAAAGGTTATAAAGACTGATAATGGGACTGAATATAATCATTTTGGCAAATTTTGTGAGGAAGTAAGGATTAAACATCAGTTAACAATCCCTTACTCACCTCAACAAAATGGGGTCTGTAAGAGAAAGAATAGAATAGTAATGGAAATGGCAAGATGCTTAATGTTGGAAAAGAATGTCCTTAAGGTTTTTTGGGTTGAGGCAGTGAAAACTTCAATTTATCTACTAAACAGGCTGCCTTCTAAAGCTTTGGACAAGTTGACTCCTTATGAGGCTTGGTATGGAGTTAAGCCAAATGTTTCTCATTTGAAAGTATTTGGAAGTGTGTGCTATATGTATATACCTGATGTAAAAAGGGACAAGCTGAGTCAGAAAGCTGGAGCAGGAGTTTTAGTTGGTTACTGTGATAATGCTAAAGGATATAGAATCTATAATCCTCAAACCAACAAGATTATTTCCAGCAGAGATGTTAAGTTTGATGAGAATTCTTCATGGAATTGGGAGTCAAATTCTATGAATAAAACTAAGACTCCAAGACTGATTTCTTAAACTGAAGATGCTGGTAATGATGAAGAAGAAGTGGAAGATGAAGCTGAACCTTGAACCTGAAGGTGAATCAGATTTAGAAAATGAAGTATTGAGAACAAGATCACTTCAGGATATCTATGCTATTTGCAATTCTGCAATTCTGGAGCCTGCAAACTATAATGAAGTAGCACATTCTAAGGAGTGGATAGAAGCCATGAAGGATGAGCTTATGGCAATTGAAAAGAATGAGATTTGGTTGCTTGTTGATAGACCAAGAAACAAGAATGTCATAGGAGTTAAGTGGGTATTCAGGACAAAGTTGAATGCTGATGGCTTAATCAATAAGTTCAAAGATAGGCTAGTTGTAAAAGGCTATACTTGGTAGTTTGGAATTGATTTTACTAACACATTTGCTCCTGTTGCCAAACTTGAAACCATAAGATTGTTATTTGCAATGGCTGCTCAATCAAAATGGAAGATATATTAGTTGGCTGTAAAATCTGCCTTCCTGAATGGGTATCTGAATGAGGAGATCTTCATTGAGCAACCTGAAGGCTTTACCAAATAAGGAGAAGAAGATAAGGTGCATTTACTGAAGAAAGCCTTATATGGTTTGAAGCAGGCGCCAAGGAGTTGGTATAGCACAATTGCCAGTCATCTCGGCAGCCTTGGTTTCAACAAGAGTGTTAATAAGCAAACATTATATATCAAACTAGTGGAGGAGGACCTGCTCATTATTTCACTCTATGGAGATGATCTCTTAATCACAAGAAGTAATGCCTTGATTAATGAGATAAAAGACGAATTGAATAAAGATTTTGAAATGACTGATCTAGGTGAAATGAAGTATTTCCTTGGATGGAGATTGATCAAGCAGAGGATGGTATTTTTGTTTGCCAAAAGAGTATGCTAAAGTAGTGTTAAAGAAGTTCAATATGGAGAATTGCAAATTAGTTAACACTCATTTAGTTCAAAATTCAAAGATGATGAATGATGATGGTACAAAGAAAACTAATGAAAAGATATATAGGAGCTTGATTGGATGATTGATTTATCTTACAGCCACAAGACCGGATGTAATGTTTGCTATTAACCTGCTGTCTAGATTCAGGTAAGAGCCTAGTGAAATTCATTTCCAAGCTGCAAAAAGAGTGCTGAGGTACATCAGAAGAACAGAGGATTATGGAATCAGTTTCAGGAGATCAGAAACTCTGGTTTTGACAGGCTTTACTGATAGTGATTAGGTTGGTTCTGCTGATGACATGAAGAGTACTTCATGCTATGCTTTCTATGCTGGTTCAAGTCTTGTCTGCTAGAATTCTATCAAACAAAAAATGGTAGCTCAATCCATACCTGAAGCAGAGTATAGAGCAGCAACTGAGGCAACAAATCAAGCAATATGGCTGAGAAAAATTCTGAAAGATTTGAGGCACCAATAAGTTATGGCAACTACAATTCTTTGTGATAACCAATGTGCTGTAGCAATTGTGAAGAATCCAGTGTGTCATGGAAAGACTAAACACATAAATATCAAGTACCATTTCATAAGGGAAGCACAAGAGAAGAAGGAAGTAGAATTAAGGCATTGCAGCTCAAAAGAACAGATTGCTGATATCTTCACCAAAGCATTGCCTAAGGAGAGGTTTGAAACACTAAGAGGATGTCTTGGTGTTTCTAACAAAAATGTCAAGAAGGAGTGATGAACCGTCTGTGACATTTTTGTTATCACTCAACAATATTTTTTGTTAATGTCTAACTCATGAAATGATGGATTGTTAGGCTAGTTTACACTTACTACAAGTTATTGTTTTGACAAGCATGGTTTCAGTTGTAGTTGGTAGGATAGTTGTGAAAAGTATCTTTGAAAATATAGTTAAGTATGGCTATATATATTTAGCTATGGATCTCCATTTTTGTGTGAATGAATTGATCATTTTCCTCCTCTTTGTCTTCTAATATCCATCACAAATTCATATTATTGTAAATATTACAAAAGCAATAATGAACATAATCCAATTTATATCTTGGATCAAGTACAGTAGTAATTAACAACATTTGCTTGACATTGTCCATATTCCCCCAATATTTGTCTAATTTTCTCTTTATATTAGTACACATTTCACCTAAAGGATAATTTTCACTTGAACTCTAATCTACCAAATCTACTACAAGTGATCATACTTCATGAAGATAAATTGTCGAGCTAACATACAATGAAGTACTAAACTTTAACTTGACATCATAAAAGCCTTCAAGGGATTTGACATAAATAGATTCATTTTCCCAATCAATTACTGAACGAGGTCCACCTCTTCTTCTACCACCATTATCTTCTCAGAAATAACCTAAGAAATATCCATCATCCTCTTCTAAGCGCTCTAAACCTTTTTGGTACTTCAAAGCGACCTCCAACATCAAATAGGTGGAATTCCACCTTGTAGGCATATCCAGAAATACAAGTGATTTTGATTCAATATTTTCTTTAGTCGCACACTCCTTCAATTTTCATATCTAGTAGGCGAGGATTTCACAGATTTCACTACATTATGAATACTAACTATTGAATCACGTGCTTCTTTTAGCCCCTCACACACTATCAAGTTAATAATATGTGAACAACATCTCATGTGCAAACATTTACCTTCCAAAACACATCAATCATTACCCCACCCAATCATCTTTCTTCTAAGATATGAAATAGTCATTTTATTTGCACTAGCATTGTCCACTATGATTGTAAACACCTTATCAAGGCCCCAGTCCTACAAGCAACTTTCTATAACATTGCCAATAGTTTCACCCTTATGATTAGGTATCACACAAAAATTCAAAATTCTTTTCTTAAGCATCCAATTAGAGTCAACGTAATGGGCTGTAAGAAATATATAATTTATATTTTGAATGGATGTCCAAGTGTTTGTAGTGAGTAAAACTCTTTGACGTTGAGTAGTAAGGTTATTTCTCAACTCTAATTTCTCATTCAAATATAGTTGTTGAATATCCCTGATAATAGTCCCACGTGATGGAGTATCAAATTTAGGACATGCTACACTATAAAAGTGTCTAAATCCCGTCCCTTCAACAATGCTAAAAGTTAGTTCATCGAGAACCATCATTTTTGGACATGCCAATCTACACACTTCCTTACTAAGCCCAATAGTTAGAAGATTGGTCCTACTACCATCAGCTTCTTTATCAAAACTTAATATTTTTTGCCTCTTGTCATCCACCCTTCCAAGATTTTTTAACAATGTTTAACCAAATGAGTACTTAAAGTACTTGTCCCATACTTCTTAGCCCCACAGGCATATATGCCGACAATATTTACACTCATACCTAACAACTATTCCTTTGGATCTCCAATTATCATAAAATGATCCCACACATCCAAAGTTCTCTTATTATGTTTTCTCTTCCCTAAACATAATGGTGTAAGTGGGGGAAGATTCAATTTATTTGTACCTGCTTTTTTGTTGTTGGGGTTCCACCAATATATTCATACTCATCGTCATTATCCATATTCAAACCTGCAGACATGTATTAACTCAGATTTCAGTTTTTAAGGCAAATGATAGTGGAATGACAGAATAAAAATTACAAAGCCCAAATTTCATTTATTAAGGTTCAATAGAATAATAGTTTAATTATATTGGATACATTAAACAACAACAATCTCAAATATAGTATTACATTTAGAGATATCACATTACACTTATAACTATAAAGGCAACATATTCAGATTTCAATATTACAATGGTTCAACAGAATACAAATTACAGAGGTTTAACAAATCACAAATTAAAGTTTTCTTATTATGTTTTCTATTCCCTAAACATGACGGTGGAAGTGGCGGAAGATTCGATTTATTTGTACCTTCTTTTGATGTTGTGGGGATTCCACCAATGTATTCACACTCATTGTCAATACCCATATTCAAACATGCAGTACATATATTACAACAAAACTCATATTTCAGTTTTTAAGGCAAATGATAGTAGAATGACTGAACAAAAATTACAGATCTCTGATTACACTGATAAAGGTTCAATAGAGTAGTAATTTAATTGTATTGGATGCATGCAACAACAACAATCTCAAATATGGTATTACATTTACAGATATGAGATTACACTTATAACTATAAAGGCAAGATACTCATATTTCATTATTGCAATGGTTCAACAGAATACAAATTACAAAGGTTTAACAAATTACAAATCACGAAATAAAATTTTCTTATTATTTTTTCTTTTCCCTAAACATGATGGTGGAAGTGCAAGAAGATTCAATTTATTTGTACCTACTTTTCATGTTGTAGGGGTTCCACCAATGTATTCACATTCATCGTCGTATCCATATTCAAACATGCCGTGCATGTATTACAACAAAACTCAGATTTCAGTTTTTAAGGCAAATGATAGTGGAAAGACAGAATAAAAATTACAGATCTCATATTACACTTAGAAAGGTTTAATAGAATAATAGTCTAATTGTATTGGATGCATTCGACAACAACAATCTCAAATATAGTATTGCATTTATAGATATCAGATTACACTTATAAATATAGAGGAAACAGATTTAGATTTCATTATTCAACAGAATACAAATAACAAAGGTTTAACAAATTACAAATTATAAATCACGAATTACAAAGTTACACAACATTCCCATAGAAAATTAATATCAAATTTTTAAGAATCTAAATGTGATGGATGAGCTGAATTTATCAATTAAAACTTGTAAAATTTAACAACTCAGATAGATTCCAATTGAAATTCTTAACACCCAGCACTTCAATTGAAAATTCAGAATGCAATTACAGAAACAGAAAAACAGAAATGAGGAGAGAGAGAAAGATCAGAGACGGAATCCTCCAAAAATGATTCTTCACACACTTTCCCTCCCTCAATAGACCTTGTAACCGAAAGGAAATTGACTTTTTGGGAACACATTTTTATAAAAAGCACTTAACCTATTATAATTAATACTCAATATACAACGACGACATACAGAATTTGAAATTTAGTTAGCCGTTGAAGTTCCTTCTTTATTCCTTGATAGGAGTGTAAAATATAATGTTTCTCCCCCTTATTTGTTGTTCTTGTGTGATTATTTGATGTCAAAATGCACTTATTATCTTTATATTTTGATTTAGGTGGCAATTTGATGGATATGGCGAAATTTCGAAAAAATAAGTGAGAAATGACCAAAGTGGAAGAAAACAAAAGTTCAAGAACCAAATTGAAAATACCCAAAAGATGAATCGGAAGGCAAAATGAAGATATGAAAATTTGAGAATGTTAGGTATCAATTGGATGAGGAAAGAAGCCAAAGGGATGAAATGTAGTTAAAGTATTATCACATATTAATTTCCAGCCGAAAAAGTTCTGCTTTGGATTTTCAATCTCAGATCGTTAGAATTGGAAAAATTATATATCTGGAAGAATTGTAACCCTTTAAGTCAACTTTCTAATGCATCTTGAATCGCCTCAATTGGATATCGGGAGAAAAAGATATGACCAAAATATTGAAAGTTGTCACGTGGAAGTTATTTAAAGCTATGTGGTTGCAGAGCTTAAATTCAATGCGATCGCATACTCTACTTCAGCGAATTTCAGGGCCGAGTTAAAATGTTCTATGTGGTCATATTCACTTATTCTATGCAGTCGCATATAGTATTTTCGAGATGAAAATTCTGATTTACGAATTTAAGTCAACCACTATAAATATGTGTTTTGAAACAACTATAAATATGTGTTTTGTAGCCCTAAACACGAGAAAAACATAGAGAACTCCTCCGTACTACTTTCTCTCATATTTGGCTCAAGAATCTCCATAAAGAACTAAAAATATTGGTGAAGTTAGGAAGGATCTCAATCGGAATTGGAGATTTTCACATCTTTTATTCATATAATTTGATTTTTCATTGTCAAACAATTCTAGGATTTAGATTTTCTTTTCAAGAATAATTTGAAATTTGCTTAATCTTTACTAGATTTTTCATGGATTCAGTCATGCTTTTTCCATCGAAGAATTAAACTATTTGTTGAATTTCAATTTCAATTAATTTATGTTGAGATTGGTTTAACATTTATTAAATTCTTCGTAGACTAGTCATACTTCTTCTATCAAATGATTGAACTATTTGTTGAATTTTAATCTCAATTTTACTTTATTGGTGGATTGATTGCTGCCTTATGCTTGATGTATATGGTCGATTCTTGATCTTATTCCAATAAAAAGAGTGCGAATTGTTATAGAAAGTTTAGATTCTCGAATTACAATTGAATTAAATTGATTTGTAATGTCATATCTTTCAATTAGAGAGTTGGGATAAAGGCCTCTAATTGAGTTAGAAGAATGAAAAATCGATGAGATTGATCTAATTCAATTGAGGGAATTTTGATACTTCGATACCCCAAACATTGATTTTAATTTCATTATTTCAAATATTGAATTCTTAATTTTATTCAGACAATAAATTCTACCTCACAAACGAGAGAACATCCATCCTTTTTGATCAATTGAGCATTTCTTCCATCTCCATATGGAATCGACACCCCAAAGCTGTACTACAACTATGGCGTTATTCTTTGGGCGCAATCATTCATCTTCCTTGCTCTGGCTCTTCTATGTCCTTTCGTTCCTCACTTCAACTGATTTTCCTCCTTTGTGCCTCCATCATGACATCCCTCCCCCTTCGATAGACCTTGTCCACAAGGTTGAAAAGTTGTCAGTGTCACAAATGCAACTTCTTTCTCCCTAATTTTTTTCTTAAGCAACGATAAAAGTTGTCAGTGTCACAAATGCAACTTCTTTCTCCCTAATTTTTTTCTTAAGCAACGATACATGAAAGACCGAATGGATCTAGGCTCGAGAAGGTAATTCTAGTTTGTAAGCCACTTTCCCCAATCTCTGAATCACTTTATAAGGTCCATAGTACTTCACATAAAGCTTCTTATTGGTTCTCCTGGCCACCGTTTGTTAAGCATAAAAGTGTAATTTTAGGTACACCCAATCTCCTTCTAAAATTCATTTTCACTCTTGTTCTTATCTATATAAAACTTTATCCTAGGACTGGCCTGAGTTAGATTATCCTTCAGAATTTTATCTATCTCATGTCTTTCCTACAATACCTCATCTACTGGAGTATTGTAGATCTGTTGGTAGGGCCCTATGGCCAGTTGAGGGGGTTTGATACCATAAAAAGCTTCAAAGGGTGTCATCTTAATGGCAGTGTACAGGGTAGTGTTATACTACCATTTGGCCAAACTGAGCCATTTACTCCATTGTATAGGCTGCTTGTATACCATGCACCGCAGATATATTTCTCACCGACTTAATCTTTCGATTTGTCCATCCGTTTGTGGGTGGCATGCTGAACTTAGCTGTAATCTGACTCCCAGGTATTTAAATAACTCCTGCCAGAATTTGCTTGTGAACACTTCATCCCTGTCGGTGATAATACTTAGAGGCAAATCATGCAACTTATGGATGTTATCCTAGAATAATTTGACAATAGTTGGGGCTGAGAAAGGATAGGATAACTGTAGGAAATGTGCATACTTGGTGAGTCACTACCACCAAGATTACATTCTTACTCCCTAAGGTAGGTAAACCTTCGATAAAGTCCATAGAGATGTGACTCCAAGCATAATATGGAGTTGGTAAGGGTTGCAATAATCCTGGGTAGGCTACATGTTCACCTTTGCATCTTTGGAAGGTGTCGCATTCCAAGACCTCCTTTTTGATGTCCTTGCTCATTCCTGGACAAAAAATGTTGCTTGGCCCTATGAATACTAGCCTGTATCCCAGAGTGTCCCCATTCCTATGAGGAATGTATGGCAGCTATCAACTTTTTCCTGATGTCACTACCCGAGCCAATATAAACTTTGGTTTTGTACTTAAGTAGTCCATTCAAGTAGTGGTAGTCCGAACCTGAGTTGTTATCAAGCAGTAATGCGGTAATTTTAGCCTCAGCCTCCATATCTCCTTGGTAGCTAGTCATCACCTCCCTTATCTACACTAGTGTGACTTCAATAATTGCGATGCATTCTGAATTCTTTTCCTCATTTCTAGATAGAGTATCTACCACATGATTTTCCACCCCTAATTTGTATTGTATCTCATAGCTAAGCCCCAATAACTTGGATAACCATTTATGTTGTAGTAGGGTAGTGACTCTTTGCTCCAGCAGGTACATGAGTGAATGGTGGTCCGTTTTAATTATGAAATGGTGGCCTTCAGGGTAATGTCTCCACTTACTCGTTACTCTAACCAAAGCCAGTAACTCGTTTTCATAAATAGATAGGCATAACTTTGTGTTGTTTATGCCCTTACTTAGATATGCTAATGGCCTCCCATTCTACATTAGGACAGCCTCTCAATCCCTCAATAACATGCATCTGTTTCAATTTTGAAAAGTAAAGACAAGTCTGGTTACGTTAACATGGGTGTGATACTCATAGCCTTTTATAATATCTGAAAAGCCAAATTAGTGGCCTCACTCTAATATATAGTTAGCTTTCTTTAGTAATTCAGTCAAGGGTTTTTCCATGGCCCAATAGCCCTTTACAAATGTCTTGTAGTAACCAGTTAGGCCTAGAAATCCCCTTAATTGTTTGATATTAGTTGGTTTAGGCCACTCCTGTATAGCTGCAATTTTTGAATAGTCAGCTGCTACGCCTTCTGTCGAGATGATATGTCCCAAGTACTCTATTTTAGACTACCCAAAAGAACATTTATGTGATTTTAGGTCTTGTCTATAAACGAGTATGTCATCAAAAAATACCAAAACAAATTTCCTGAGGTGCTGTTTAAATACTTCATTCATCAAGTATTAGAAAGTTGTAGGGGCATTGGTAAGCCCAAATGGCATTACCCTGAATTGATACAGGCCTTCATGTGTTTTAAAGGCTATTTTATGGGTGTCTTCTTCTGCCACCCTAATTTGGTGGTATCCAACCCTTAAATCAATTTTCGTAAACAATCTTGCTCCATTTAGTTCATCCAATAAATCATCTATGATTGGCATGGGATATTTATCCTTAATGGTGAGACTACTCAGCTATCTAGAGTCTACTCAAAACCTCCATATGAAATCCTTCTTTTTTACTAGCAGGACAGAGAAAGCATAGGGGCAATTGCTGGACCTTATGATTCCATTTTCCTTCATTTCCTTCACCATCCTTTCAATCTCCCCTTTCTGAACATTAAGACACCCGTATGGCCTGATTTGAAATGGTTGTGCACCCTCCTTCAATGGTATATGATGATCATTAGACCATGTAGGTGCAATCCCTTGGGTTAGAGGAAAACCATAGGAAATTGATTTACCACTGCCTTAAGTTCAGTTGGCATGGGTTCCTGTTCTCTCTCAGCAATAGTAGAGATCTGAGCCACTATACCATAAGGCTGCTTCTTGAATTCACTCTTCTTCCTTATACCCATCATCATTTGGAATTCTTCTCTCATTGCTTTATTCTAAAGTTTAATTTTTGTACCCTCATTATTGAAGGTTATACTTCCTTTAACAAAATCAAACAACACAAGGCTAATTGGCTTAGCCAGTCCACTCCAAGTACCATATCACTCCCTCCCAATTTAAGTATCCTCAGCTAAAACTGAATCCTGCATCCTCCAGACCAATGGATTACACACAACTTTATTGACCAATCTCCATGCCCCTGCTACAGTTACTGAAGTGGGTTTTGCTTGCTGCATCTTACAGTTGATAGACTGAGCCATTTCATATATGAAATTGTGAGTGCTCTCACTATCAATTAATAGACACATTCCTTCTTTTAATCATCCCAGGAAGTCGGATTATCATTACCACGGAGCTGCCTACCAATGCATAGATGGATATCTGTATTACTTCGTCCACCACCTCCTTACCTATCTATTCTTCAACCTCATCCAGTGGTTTCCCTGCCTTCTCATCATCTTTATCGTCCACCAGTATAAAATTGAGAATCTTATTCGTGCATGCGTACCCTTTAGTATACTTTTCATCACATTTGTAAGACAATCCCAACTCTCTTTTAGCTTGAAAATCTAAAGGGATGATAGATTTAAATTTAAGAGGGTTGTTAGAGTTTTGGAAGAAGGTTCTGAAGAGGTGTTGGGTTTATTTGTAACTTCATTTGGCTTGAGGTTAGGATTTGGATTGGTCCATTTAGAGTAGAGGTGTGGTTTTAGGGTTTTGGATCCTTTGTTTAAGGCTAATATGGTATTCTCCTGTAAGAGGACGATCTTAAAAGCTTTGGCAAGGGTGAAGGGTTGAATCATTTTCACCATGGATTTGATCTCATCTTTAAGAACACTGGTGGAAATCTAAATATAATATGACTCGGGCAGGTGGGGCAATGATACCATTACCTGGGATTTCAGCTCCTCGAATTATTCATGATATTCTACGACAGGCCTCTTCTGTCTTAATTTACTAAAGAGTTCTACTATTTCTTGTGCTGTATTCTCAGCAAATCTCCTTCGCAAATGCATCCCAATTAGTAGTTAGGTGGCTGGAGATGAACCCATGAAACCAATTGTCAGCCATCCCTTTTAGATACATCTCCGTGATTCCCACTTTCAACTCATCCCCTACCTCATGAATTTGAAAATACTTGTTTTCCTTCCTCAGCCAATCCCTTCGCCCTTCTCCACTAAAATAAGAGAAATTTATCTTTGGTAATTTGGCAGCCATCCTGATCTCTCTACTTTTATTGGAATTACCAGAGTGGATTTCATTTTCTTTAAGGCTATCCCCACTGGTCAGAGATGATGACCCATATTCTTCAATTTGTTTCTCCTTGTAGTCAGTCTTATTACCAGCCAACTGAGCTAATATTAGCACCATCGATTCTTGAGTAGCCTTTATTTCACCCATCATCTGTTCCATCCAATCCTGTCTAGTACACACGGCCTGTAGCCTTTGGTCATTGGTTTTAAAAACCACTCCCAAATCTATTATTTCTTTATCCAACCTCTAAAGGTGTTCTTTGTTTGATTTACTCCGGGTTTCTGCCATTCCTAGATCCATTGTTACTCTGATACCAATATGTGATGGATGAGCTAAATTTATCAATCAATTAAAATTTAACAACTCAAACAGATTCCAATTGAAATTCTTAACACCCAGCACTTCAGTTGAAAATTCAGAATGCAATTATAGAAAAATAAAATCAGAAATGAGGAGAGAGAGAAAGTTCAGAGATGGAATCCTCCAAAAATGACTCCTCACACCCTTTCTCTCCCCCGCCTGACCTTATAACCGAAAGGAACTTTTAGGGAACACATTTTTATAAAAATCACTTAACCTATTACAATTAATACTCTATATACCATAACACCGTACAGAATTTGAAATTCAATTAGTCGTTGAAGTATCTTCTTCATTTTTCTTCCTTGCTCTAGCGCTTCTCTATCCTTTCCTTCCATAGTTCAATTGATCTTCCCCCTTTGTGCCTTCATCATGACAGTAAAAGGTATAGAGATAGTATCAATGTTAAGATTTGTTGGGTTTTTTGATACCCAATAAATTTGGATGATGATGCTAAAACGATGTTGGATAATTTATATCGACACCTTAGTGATGACTTGACCTTAAAATAATTGGGGCCACTTGAAGCAATTTAATTAAGTTAATGTTACTCGTGCCCAACACTTTTGGATATGTTGGCCCATTTATCTTGGTCGCGTTTTTGGCCCATTTAATGAGACTTGGCCTGACTACTTACCTTTTCCCCAATTGGATGTGACCCAATTGGCTTGATACATACCATCCCTCCAACAACCATTTTTTCGTGTGTGTGTGTGAGTTTGAGTGTTTGCAAAGAGAAGAGAAACCATGTGAGAGGGAGTCGTCACAATAAGTGATCACCATTGCTACATCTTTGTTTTCCTTTCCCTTTGTGGCTTGCAAATCACCACCATCACCATCCTTTGTAGGTGTAAATCTTATGGCAAACAAGTGTAGTAGTTGTGGGTTGGATCATCCTCGGCTTGCAAATTACCACCATCACCATCCTCGGTTGTGTTGCATTATGGAATCAATGATTATTGGAAAAACTTCGAGCAAACAGGTTTAACAAACAACACACACACACATGTGTGTGTGTTTATGATATTATTACACATTTCTAAAGGGAATATGATTCTCAAATTGATTGATTTTGGCTGCAGTTAGTTTGGTTAATTCCCTTTCTACTGGATTCTTGAGAAAGCTGCCTTCTTCCAACACCATTTGAACGGGCAAGAACCCTAATCCATTTGCAATCCCTAACATCATTTGCTTGCTCTCTTCTTTGAATTCTCGCAAGTCTACCATCCCATTTAAGTCATGATCAGTGCTTCTTATTAGGAATCATTACATAATTGTTGTGCTGATGAACAAAGCCCTTTGGCAGAGTGCAATGTTTTAAACTTTTTATAGCATAGTATTATTTGAATGATGTGTAAACGATAGGAACTTCACAGACTTCATAACTTTTTAGCAAATATTTTTGGATTTCATATTTAGGATAGTTCGTGATACTAATTCTATTAATAAATAGCTGGTAATTTAGGTGTCATATAGTACATTCTTGTTTTACTTTCTATTATTGCTGGCATTTTATCGTCAGTTGTTGTTTAGTGTGTTAGGTATCTTATTAACCTTCTTTGTAGGGGAATATTGGTTATCTAAATATAATTATATACTAAATATATGATGAGAGACTATGAGAGAAGTACTTTAAGCATGCATATGAATGAGAATCTGGGAACTTTTTCTATGACTCTTTTACTTGTAGTTAGATATTGAATTCATTTGTGTTTATTCCTCTCCAATTTACATAGAGAACATATATTTCGAACTGAAGTAGAAAATGGCTTCAGTGTCCAAGAAAAATAAAAGACGAAGAGAAGTGGAGAAGTGTTCATTGACAGTACTAAATTGGATATCAACGTACTGACGCCGAAGAGAAAATCTCGATGTTTTGTTCAATTGGAAGGTATGTATATCTAACGACAAGGAAACATATTAGTAATGACATTCTTAAAGATATTATCTTCGCCTTCTCTTGTGACTTGTGTCAATTTCTTCTTTTATGTATACTTTTCTATTTCGATAACTAAACGTATAAACTATTGTGATTGATACTACATTTTTTGCTTATTCAACAAATTTTTGTAGTATATATTATTTACTCTCACAAAAAAAGGTATCTTGAATGATTTTTTTTTTTTTTTTGGCTCTTTTCTTTCTTTATTTTCAAAGTCAAGTTCTTTATCAAAAATTCTACTATTTTATGTTTAACATACAAAATTGTAGATTTGTGGTAGAGATTTTACCTTTGTTACCTACACAATTTTGATACAATGTTGATGTATTATTTCTTTCATCTTGTGTAGTATTAACATCTGAAACAGTTTCGTAAAATGAGAATTTGCAACTGTTGGTGTGACCAATTAAGTACATTTTTTCCTGATTGCGAAAATGAAGAAAATGAAGCAGGTAATAAAATATCTAACTTATTTATATTAATTACATATTGCTTTTCATAGTGAAAAGATCATGTTTTATTTAGATATATGAATATGATTTCTTTATCATGTTCAACATATGTTGTGCATATTTTTTGCTTCTTTCTTGACACGTTTATATAAGATCATTACAAAAAATTGTCAAATTGCTAAAATCAGATGCCTCATTTAAAGAAAGTTAGTTGTTCATCTATTTGTAGTCTTCTCATTTTTTTGTCCAACATTGTTATTAGGTTTTCTATTTTTTTTTTTTTTTTTT
>CAIGRB010170272.1:0-16411 GCA_903798255.1 Fraxinus quadrangulata | reverse complement strand
TCTTTTTTCAGCATTGAATCTAGGGATGGCAGTGGGGCGGGGGTGCCCCGCGAAGGCAATCCCCCACCCCGCCCTGTTTAATTTTTTAAATTATTTTTTATTTTTTTTGTAATTATTTTTTATTTTTTTATTTTTTTTCTTTTGCACGGGGCGGGTTCGCCCCGCCCCATCTCACAACCCGTGGTGGGGATTCGTCCCAAGCCCCGCCCCGCTACGCCACCCAGTTGGGGAGGGTTTTTTTTGCCCCATTTGGGGCGAGGCGAGGCGAGGCGAGGCGGGGCGGGGTAAATTTCTATCCCTACTTGAATCACACGGCCTGCAGCAAAGTTCAGACATGGTTGCTTGATAGTGGCTGCATTTACATATGACATCAAATGCATAATTTTTTATGGAGATGAATGATAGCTACAAATCAAGAGTAAAAGTGGGAAATGGGAAGTATGTTGAAGTGAAAGGCATTGACAAGGTTTCAGTTCAGACACCAACAGGTACTAAATTCATTTATGATGTTTTGTAGTTCCAAATATTGACAAAACCTGATAAGTGTTGGCCAATTAATTGAAAAGAGCTATACTTTAATATTTAAGGATAGTAGTTGTATAATTTTGGACCAAAATAATCTGGAGTTGATGACAGTTGAGATGAGGCATAGAAGTTTCTCTTTAGAATGGAAAAATATAAATTCACATGCATTCACTAGTACTATGGTTGAATCTGAATTATGGCATAAACGGTTTGGGCATGTTAATTACACTTCACTTAACCATTTAAATGAACACGAGTTGGTTGAAAATATGCCAAGAATATGTGATGTTGCCTGTGTCTGTGAAATCTGCCAAAAAGGAAAACAAACCAGACTTTATTTTCTCAAAAACCAATCTAGGAGAGCTCAAACCAGACTTCAACTGGTTTATACTGGTGTCTGTGGACCTATGAGGACTTCAACTCTGAATGGAAATAGACATTTTGTCCTCTTTATTGATGATTTAACTAGAATGAGCTGGGTTTATTTCCTTAAGATGAAGTCTGAGGTACCTGTAAGATAAAGGCTATAAAGACTGGTAATGGAACTGAATATACCAGTATTCAGTTTGACAAATTTTGTGAGGAAGTAGGGATTAAACATCAACTAACAATCCCTTACTCACTTCAGCAAAATAAAGAATAGAACAACAATGGAAATGGCTAGGTGCTTAATGCTGGAGAAGAATGTGCCTACAGTTTTTTGGGCTAAGGTAGTAAACACCTTAATTTACCTACTCAATAGGCTGCCCACTAAAGCTTTGGATAGGTTAAATCCTTATGAGGCCTGGTATGGAGTTAAGCCAAATATATCTCACTTGAGAGTGTTTGGAAGTGTATGCTATATGCACATACCTAATACCAAAAGGGACAAGCTAAGTCAGAAAGCAGAGACTGGAGTTCTATTTGGTTACTGTGACAATGATAAGGGCTATAGGATTTATAATCCTCAAACCAGTAAAGTTGTTTCCTGCACGGATGTCAGATTTAATGAAAGTTCTACATAGAATTGGGAATCAAATGCAGTGAATAAGTCTAAAATTTCCAGACTGATCTCTCAAACAGAAGATGCTGGTAATGATGAAGAAGAAATGGAATATGAAACTGAACATGAACATGAACATGAACATGAATCAGATTCAGAAAATGAAGTGTTGAGAACAAGATCACTTCAGGATATCTATACTACTTGTAATTCTGCAATTCTAGAGCCTGCAAACTATAATGAAGCAGCACATTCTAAGGAGTTGATAGAAGCCATGAAGGATGAGCTTATGGAAATTGAAAAGAATGAGACTTGGCTGCTTATTGACAGACCAAGAAGTAAGAATGTCATAGGAGTTAAGTGGATATTTAGGACAAAGTTGAATGCTGATGGCTCAATCAATAAGTTCAAAGCTAGGCTATTTGTTAAAGGCTATGCTCAGCAATTTGGGATTGATTTCACCGATACATTTGCTCATGTTGCAAGACTTGAAACAATAAAGGTGTTATTTGTAATGGCTACTCAATCAAAATGGAAAATACATCAGTTGGATGTAAAATGTGCCTTTCTGAATGGGCATCTCAATGAAGAAATTTTCATTGAGCAACCTGAGGGATTTATCAAAGAAGGAGAAGAAGATAAAGTGTATTTACTGAGAAAAACCTTGTATGGCTTAAAGTAGGCGCCAAGGAGCTGGTACAGCAAGATTGATAGTCATCTATACAGCCTTGGTTTCAACAAGAGTGTTAATGAGCAAACATTGTATATCAAACCAGTGGTGGAGGATCTGCTCATTGTTTCACTCTATGTCGATGATCTCCACAGGAAGTAATGCAGCCTTGATTAATGAGACAAAAGATGAATTGAAGAAGGATTTTTAGATAACTGATCTAGGTGAATGAAATATTTTCTTGGAATGGAGGTTGATCAAACTGAAGATGGTATTTTTGTTTGCCAAAAAAAGTATGCTAAAGAAGTGTTAAAAAAGTTCCATGTGGAGAATTGTAAATCTGTTAACACTCCTTTGGTCCTGAATTTAAAACTGATGAAGGATGATGCTGCAAGGAAAATGGATGAGAAAATATATACAAGCTTGGTTGGATGCCTGCCGTACTTTTTAGCCACAAGATCAGATATAATGTTTGCTGTCAATCTGTTATCAAGATACAGACAAGAGCCAAGTGAAATTCACTTCCAAGTAGCTAAAAGAGTGCTGGGGTATATCAAAGGGAAAGAGGACTATGGAATCAGCTTCAAGAAAACAAAAAATCTGGTATTAATAGGATTACTGATAGTGATTGGGCCGGTTCTGTTGATGACATGAAGANCTGGTTCTGCTGATGACATGAAGAGTACTTCAGGCCATGCTTTATATGCTGGTTCAAATCTTGTCTGCTAGAACTTTATCAAACAAAAAATGGTGGCTCAATCCACAGCTGAAGTAGAGTATATAGCAGCAACTGAGACGACTAATCAAGTAATATGGCTGAGAAAAATTCTGAATGATCTGAAGCACCAACAATATGAGGCAACTAACATTCTATGTGATAACCAATCAGCTGTAGCAATTGTGATGAATCTAGTGTTCCATGGAAAGACAAAACACATAAATATCAAGTATCATTTCATAAGGGAAGCTCAAGAAATGAAAGAGGTAGAATTGAAGCACTGCAGTTCAGAGGAGCAAGTGGCTGGTATTTTCACCAAAGCACTGACAAGAGAGAAGTTTGAAACACTAAGAAAATATCTTGGTGTTTCCAACAAAAGTGTCAATGAGTGATGAATTAAGTGTAACACTTTTGTTGTTACTAAGTTGTATTTTTGGTTCTTGACTTGTCACACGTTTTTTATCATTGTCTAGCTTATGTTATGATGGTTAGTTAGGCTATTTTGGTTTGATCACAAGTTGATGTAATAGACAAGCAAAGTGCAGTGGTAGTAGGTAGAATAGTTGGTAGAAAATCATTTTATTTTGTATCAATGTATGGCTATATGTATGGAACTGTGTGCTACCATTTTGATTGGATCAAATATAAAAGTTTCCCTCCTCTTTGTCTTAAATAATCCATCAGTTTATAATAGTGAACAAAAATTCTTTCCTGCTACTAAACATTTTTTAGTCTGTATTCAAAATAGAAATCTAACTTTCACACCACTCATTCTAAACTTTAATCATCACTTTCCACTACCACTTCATCTCGAAACATATAAGACACATAATTAAACATTCCCCAGTTTATCTTCTTCAACTTCATTTGCTCATTGTTTACTTCAACCTGGTAATTTTCTCTCTTTCACTCAACAACATACATTAACTACAGAAATTAAACATCATCCCATATATTTTTCAATATTTATGTTTCATTTTGACTCTTCTATTTCTAACCATTCTCATCTATTAATCAAATAGAATTCACTGCAGATAGAGATGGCCACAGAATACAAACTCATACCTAACATCAAACTAGGAGAGTCTGGCTAGACTGTAAAAGCAATATTTTCAGAAAAATGTTCTCCTAGCAAAGCTCAGAACAGCCCATTGAAATACCAACACATTAGGTTAATGGATCCTCACATAGTTTAAGTTCCTTTCTTTTATACTTAGATCGACAATAAATCAAAACCCTTAACTTTAAACATTTGATTATCAATTTTTTTTAAATTTAAACTAGGGGTGTGTAAATGAAAGAAAGAATAAATCCATTTCCAGAACCTAAAGCAACTTTTATCTGCATCTCCCAGTTTATAGGAGGCTTCTCCTTCTGTGCTTTAGCTCTCTCTATCAAGGTCACATTTAAAGAAGAATAGACATTTAGCACTTAGATACCAAGATGTGCCTAATAAATTTAGGGAGCCAAAGTTGGGAAAATAGGATTCAAATTTGAGACCATAACGCTTTTCTTTTACAAAATATGTTACAGACAGAAAAACAAAATGAAACTGAAAATAATATCAAATGTATTGGAATGCTAATGAGTTAGGATTAATGAGGTTAGTTAGAACTCATCGTATCTCATCATATTCCTACATTAGAACACAAATACACAACTTCTCTATTTAATTTAAGTTAACATTCCACTTCAATACTCATTTTCAAATGCAAAATTTTTTTCTCTTACATTGAAATTGTTTTCTTTCATCTCTTATAAAATCTCACCATAACATATTTTCTCTTCATTTTTTTGCAGGGGAACAAAGTTCAGGCTACGCTATTCGACAACGCCAACATAGCTTTTGAAGACACCTTACTACCATAAAAAACATACAGATTAAAAGTAACTAATTATGAACACAAATTACTTCTTGTAGATATCATTGAAATTGCAATCAACATCTTTCCCAAAAGAGTAATTCAAATTTGTGATAGCTAATCAACTGTGCAAGAAGTCATTCTTATGAAGGAAAGGTTAGACACTTACTATCGCTTATACTAAAATAACTCTTTTAGTTAGATATTAAATACAACAAAAACCTTACAGGTTAGAAACACGAATGCATCAGATGTGGGACAATTTCATCACAAATGAATGTAATACCATTTGCAGCACCCTCACAAAAAAATCAGTTCTTGTGGACAGCAGATTAAAAGTAACTTCTTTCAATAGTAAATTCACTCATCCTCCTCTAAAATCACACCAACACATACCAATTTAAACCTTAAACACGAAAACTAAATTCAATGGCTATTTAGGTATATCTATCTCTACAAAAATGAACTCATCAATGCTCATTAATCCCCTATTTGAGCAAGTTCTTGAACTAAAACATTGGTATATTCTCTCACTTACTCATTCATTTACACACTTATATCTATTGTAATTATTACTCTTCATTTTCTTATTATTTTTGACAATTGAAATCTTACATGCACATTGGCTGGAAAACAACATAACCACAGTAAATGACATTGTGGCAAGAAAAGCTTATATCTTTCCCACATCCGCCACAATTTGTTGTCCACCGTAACAAAAGTTAGTCAACATCAAACAAGTACATCAATTCCAACATATGGTAAACTAAATTACTACACCTTCTCACTTACATAGCATTTCACGCCTACCCTTAACACATTTTTTTATTTATTATTTTATACATTGCAGCAAAAACACTTCTGGACAAAAACAAATGTCACAGTAGTTCCATTAAACCAACCACTATGGTATCTATCATGCGACAATTGCAATAAATCTGCAAGTGCAAATGTGAACAAAACTTATTTATGTAAATTTTGCAAGCACAATTATGCTACACCAACTCCAAGGTATGATTATAATCATATCATAGACACAGCATCTATGCGAATAAATGCATTATTAATTATCTAATAATCATAAACCCTCCAACACTAATAATTATTCCACTTCTATTTCAACAGAGCGAGAGCAACCGTTGAATTACAAGATTCCATAGGCTCAATCACAACATCAATTATTGGAAATCCAGTTGAAACATTCCTGAAATGCCTAGCAAAAGAACTGATGAAACAAATCGCTGAGGTACCTATCTCAAAATTAAATTTTTCTGCACACCTTCTTTTTTCCCCCTTAAATGTACTGTTAACTACTTTTAATAAAAATTCCAACAGGAACACATGGAGAACAACTCTACAATTTAGACAACAACTATACATGAGCACATCTTATACATAAAAACTGTAAATATAGAAGCAACGACCAACAATGCCTCATATGAAGTCATCTTTATCCTTGACTCAAAACTTCAAAATCAACCATCTAGCTACCAACATGATACAACAAAACACTTCACATAGACCTCAACTTACAAATGCAAACACTATGCCAACAGGCAGCTCGACAATCTAGAGACTATTTATAGAGGAAGCTGACAAACACGCAAACAAAAAGCAAAAGCAGCAGCAGCAGTAGTAGTAGTTCAAGAGTTTAAAATATGTATTTTGAATCTCTTTTGCATGCTTACGGCCATAGTCCACCACCTGACTCCCAGCAACCCTATTTGATATACTAGATTTTGTTCATTGTACATATTAACATGTTAAAAGTGAGAATAGTGGCAATAGGCCTTTTGACCCGGGTGAGAGTTTTTTTTGTCCTTTGACCTATTTTTCCTTTAAAAAAAATTTAAAATAGGTTTTCATTTTTCATTTTTATCCTCAACCCTAAAGAGAAGAAAATGGCTCCCAAATTTCAAAATAACATCAGGCTGTAGTGAAGAAGAAGAAGAAGCAATGAACTTCAACCTTCAAACCTTCAGAAATTGAACAGCAACAGGTAAATTTTGTATCAATTGACTCAGCTCCCAATTTCTATTGTTTATGGCGTGAGGAAATATTCAAGGCCGAGGAAGGATTGAGCAAATATTTGCTGAACCCATCGAGTCCCCAATCCCGATCCGTAAATTATTGCAAAAATTTTGTATCATTTCTCACCCGGTCGCCAACTCCATCCCCTCACATACCAGAACCCAGCGAGAAAACAAATCTCCATGATTCAAGTGCTAAACAGGTATTATGGAGACTTTAATTTAATTTTACTTTTTGTTAATTTGAGTCCCCGATGCTTACATTATAATGACTAAATAGCAGCAACTTGAGATGCACATGGTGTATTATATATTCTTTGATCTAATCCACAATTAGATCTAATTTTAAGAGTATGATATTTCAAATTTGGAATATTTGTCAAAGTTCCAAAAACATTTGTGTATGGATTAAGTTCGATCACTTTGACAAACTTCGAAAATAGACTCTGTTAACTTCTCAGAATTTTTTAATCGATGCTCTATTTTATTTTCAATATCAAAAAAATAGAGTTGCATATAAGAAGGGCGACTATTTTGTACAAGAATGTCATTTATAAAATGATATATTTGTCCTTGAATTCTAAAGGTGTAGATACCTTTGTTTCTTTTACACAAATCTTTATCATAATGGACACCAAATGAAGTAAATGAGAAATTGCTATTGTAGTTTGTACATAAGTTTTAAACTCAATGAATTCAACAGAATTTGATGTAAATAAATGAAATAATTCATCTGGGGTATTATTTGCTTTTAATTTAGCAGCTCCATCACAACAACAGAACCCTTTAGGTTCATCTTTAAATTTCAAAGCTCCACAATATTTACAGGGCAAGGTAACACGTGTGATTTGTTTGGTATCGAAAACGAACCTTCATTTTCTGTAAACATCAATAGCATTTGTTGTGAATGAACACCAAGCTCATAGTTATAAGTCGACAAACAGATATCTATCATTGAAACTAATGTTGAACCTAAAAACACCAAAACATGTCCATTAAAAAAATCAAAAGATGCTTATAAAATAAATATTGATGAAACAAATATGGCACATAAACTTACTTGGTCCAACACTATTGTTACAAACTTCATTAGAACAAGGAGTACTAAATACAAAAAACGTTTCCTATCTAATTGGAAAAAAAACATAGATTTAAAAAGAAATGAAGCACAAGCATTTAGACTATAATTGAAAAAAAAACATAGATTTAAAAACAAATAAAGCGAAAGCAATTTAACAAACTAAATAAAAATTTAAAAGGAATTTATTCCGTGACATATAATATATGAAACTTATCTATAGTTCTTTTTGTGTATCATTATCTGCTTCCTCATAATAATCCTCAGTCAACAGAATCTTAACGGTTAGAAGTATCTGCATAGCAAAAAAATATAGAAAACATAATAACGAAGTTGGACAAGAAAATGAGAAGATTATAAATAGATGAAAAGCTAACTTTCTTAAAATGAGGCATCTGATTTTAGCAATTGGACATCTTTATGAAATGATCTTATATGAACATGTCAAGAATGAAGCAAAAAATATATATACACAACATAAATTGAACATGATAAAGAAATCATATTCATATATCTAAATAAAACATGATATTTTCACTATGAAAAGCAATATGTAATCAATATAAATAAGTTAAATACTTTATTACCTACTTCATCTTCTTCATTTTCACAATCAGGAAAAAAGGTACTCGAATCTGAATAGGTCACACCAACAATTACGAAATTCTCACTACACAAGATGAAAGAAATAATACATCAACATTGTATCAAAATTGTGTAGGTAACAAGGGTAAAATGTCTACCAAAAATCCACGATTTTGTATGTTAAACATAAATTAGTAGAATTTTTTATAAAGAACTTGACTTAAAAATAAAGAAAAAAAGAGAAAAAAAGACATTTTCATTCAAAATACATTTTTCTTGTGAGAATAAATTATAGAGAATAAACAATAAATACTATAGTAATATGTTGAATAAACAAAAAAAAAAGTAGTACTCAAGGTAGTATTCAAGCACAATAGTTTATACGTTTAGTTATCAAAATAGAAAAGTATACATAAAAGAAGAAATTGACACAAGTCTCACCAAAAAAAAAAAAAAACCAGTTCTTGTGGACAGCAGATTAAAAGTAACTTCTTTGAGTGGTAAATTCACTCATCCTCCTACACAATCACACCAACGCATACCAATTTTAAACTTATACATGAAAACTAAATTCAATGGCTATTTAGGTATATCTGTCTCTACAAAAATCAACTCATCAATGCTCATTAATCCCCCATTTGAGAATATTCTTGAACTAAAGCATTGGTATATACTCTCACTTACTCATTCACTAACATACTTATATTTATTGTAATTATTACTCTTCATTTCCTTATTATTTTTAACAATTGAAATCTTGCATGCACATTAGGCTGGAAAACAACATAAACATGGTAAATGACATTGTGGCAAGAAAGGCTTATATCTTCCCCACATCGGCCACAATTTGTTGTTCACCGAAAAAAAAGTTAGTCAACATCAAACAAGTAAAACAACTCCAACATATGGTACCCTAAATTACTACATCTTCTCACATACATAGCATTTCACGCGTACCCCTAACACATTTTTTTATGTGTTATTTTATTCATTGCAGAAAAAACATTTATGGACAAAAGCTAATGTCACATTAGTTCCATTAAACCAACCACTATGGTATCTATCATGTGACAATTACAAAAAATCTGCAAGTGTAAATGTGACGTAACTTATTTCTATAGATTTTACAAGCACAATTATGCTACACCAACTCGAAGGTATGATTATAATCATGTCACAGACACGTCATCTATGTGACTAAATACATTATTTATTACCTAATAATCATAAACCCTCCAACACTAACAATGATTCTACTTCTATTTTAACAGAGCAAGAAGGACAGTTGAATTACAAGATTCCACAAGCTCAATCACAGCATCAATTATTGGAAATCCAGCCGAAACATTCTTGAAATGCCCAGCAAAAGAACTCTCAAAATTAAAATTTTCTACATACCTTCTTTTTTTTCAAATTAAATATACTGTTAACTACTTCTAATAAACATTCCAACAGGAACATATGGAGAAAAACTCTATAATTCAGACAACAACTACACATGAGCACATCTTATACATAAAAATTGTAAATATAGAAGCAACGACCAACAAGGCCCCATATGAAGTCATCTTTATCCTTAACTTACAACTTCAAAATCAAGACCATCTAGCTACCAACATGATACAACAAAACACTTCACAGATATCTCAACTTACAAATGCAAACACTACACCCACATGCAGCTCGACAATCCAGAGACCGTTTATCCATGAAGCTGACATACATGCAAACAAAAAGCAAAAGGAAGAGTAGTAGTTCAAGAGTTTAAAATATGTATTTTGAATTTCTTTTGCATACTTATGGCCACAGTCCACCACCTAACTCCTAGCACCTCTATTTGTCATATTAGATTTTGTTCATTGTACATATTAACATGTTAAAATCCATGTATCCAAGTATGGCATTTAATATCTCTGGTTTTTGCATAATATTACCAATGTAAGTACATGTGGACACATTTTATACAATCCAATGTAATCATCCTTCCTTCAAACAGGTTTCATTGTCCATTGAAATACTACATAACCAAATTCCAACATTATCACTTACACAGCATCACCCACTACACTTGAAACGCACGTGCAATAACTAATAATCGTAAAAGATTCATTAAGTAGACATCATCATTTTCCACATGTATATGCACTTCCATTTTAAAAAATCATCTTCTAGCTACATTTTTTTTCTGAACTTCGAGGAAGTGATAAGTGTGATTTAAATTTATTTTTTGCTTATAATCTTGGACTATATTTATAAATTTGAACGAATTTCTACTTAAATTAATGCAACTATTATTATTGTAGGTAAACTCGGACATGGAGATATGTAAAGCTAAAAAGAAAAGTTTTAGCCTTATTGGAGTTGAAATGGATATATTGAAGGCTAATCGAATTGTATGTGATTAATAAGAAGCGTCAAGGAGCAATAAGATGAAAGTACTTTGCATATACGGTAAGCCTTGTGTAAATCCGGTAAGTTGAGTGTAAATTGGTGAGTTATACAAAACGGTAAGGAGTGTAAAATCCGATAATCATATTGCAAAACCTGTAAGTTCCATTCTTTGATCAGAGCTCTATTGATCTTAGAAAGGGACTATAAAGAAGAAAAGAAGAAGAAGAAGAGAATGAGAAGCTGACAAAAAGAAACCATCAGCAAAGTCGACAGGAAAGAAGATGGCTTCAACTGGTTTTTCAGCACCACTACTATCTACCTTCAATGGAGAAAACTACAACTTCTGGGCTACTAAAATGAAAGCTTATCTCAAAGCTTATGATTTGTGGAAAATCACTGATACTGGAGTTGAACCAGCTCCTTTAAGAGCAAATCCAATGGTGGCTCAAATTAAGCAGTACAGTGAAGATGAAGCAAAGAAGTTCAAAGCTCTCTCTTGCATTTAGTCTACAGTTTTAGATGCTATCTTCACAAGAATCATGACTTGTGAGATTGGAAAAGAGGCCCTGGATGTTCTGAAAGAAAAATATCAAGGCAATGAAAGAACGAAACAGATATAAGTACTCAATCTTAGAAGAGTGTTTGAGACCTTGAAGATGAAAGACTCTGAAGTTGTAAAGGATCTTTTAGATAGAATGATGAAGATTGTAAATACTTCTGGGAGATGACTTACCAAACAAAAGAGTGGTGGAGAAGGTTTTAATAAGCCTACTTGAAAATTTTGAAGCCAAGATATCTTCATTAGAGGATTCTAGAGACTTGTCAACTATAACCTTGGCTGAACTGGTGAATGCTTTGCAGGTAACTGAACAAAGAAGGCTAATGAGGCATGAGAAACAAACAAAATGAGCCTTGTTTGCTAAGGAAAAATACAAAGCTCAAACAAACTTTGGTGTGAAGAAGCCTCAGGCTGAGAGGAAAGAACCAGAAGGCAGCAAAAATGAAAACAAAGAGGATAAGTTTGCACCTTGTCCTCATTGTAAAAGAAAGAGCCATTCTCCAAAATGGTGTTGGTATAGGCCTGGAGTTCAATGTAGAGGCTACAAACAATTTGGTCATATTGAGAAGGTGTGCAAAAATAAAAGAGGGAATCAACCACAGCGTAGGCAAAACTGGCAGAAAAATAGGAAGAAGTGCTTGAAGAGCATCTGTTCTCTACTATCAAGGCTTGCAGCAAGGTTGAAACTTGGCTATTGGATAGTGGTTGCACTCATCATATGACTGTAGATTTCAGCATTTTCGTGAAAGTGAACAAAGCCTATAAATCAAGAGTTAAAGTGGGAAATGGTGACTTTGTAGAAGTGAAAGGCAGTGGTGTGATTGCTATTCATACTCCACAGGTATGAAGCACATTTTTGATGTTTTATATATGCCTGAGATAGATCAAAATCTAATAAGTGTAGGGCAATTGTTAGAGAAAAATTATTCGTTGATGTATAAAGAAAAGGCCTGCACTATATTAGATGAAAATAGAAAGGAGTTGATGACAGTTCAAATGAGAAATAGGACCTTTCCTATAAATTGGAAAAATGTCACTACACATACATGTTTAGCTGAAGAAAATGAGACTTCTTTATAGCATAGACGATTTGGTCATGCTAGTCATACTTTACTAAAGCAAATGTATGACTTTAATCTTGTTGAAAGCGTGCCTAAAATCACTGTTGAAGCCTGTTTTTGTGATGTCTGTCAACTTGGAAAGCAAATGAGATTAACTTTCTCTAGGAATCAGTCGAGAAGGGCTGCTGATAAACTTGAGTTAGTATACTCAGATGTATGTGGTCCAATAAAAGTTACTACACTGAATGGCAGCAGATATTTCATCCTCTTCATTGATGACTTAACCAGAATGTGTTGGGTTTATTTCTTGAAAGAAAAATCAGAAGTTACAGATGCGCTTCAAACTTTCAAGAAAATGGTGGAGAATGAAAGTGGCTGTAAGAAAAAGTCTATCAAAACTGATAATGGCACTGAATACAACTGCAGGTAGTTTGATAACTTCTATAAAGCTGAAGGTGTTAAGCATCAGTTAACTATTCACTATTTCCCTCAATAGAATGGAGTAAGTCAAAGGAAAAATAGGACAGTGATGGAAATGGCTAGGTGCTTGTTGATTGAGAAAAAAATACCTAAGGAGTTTTAGGCTGACGCAGTTAACACTGCTGTTTATCTTCTCAACCGTTTGCCAACTATAGCATTGGAGAATAAAACTTCATATGAGGCCTGGTATGATGTCAAACCAGGATATCTCATACTTGAAGGTGTTTGGGAGTGTATGTTACACTCATGTTCCTAATCTAAAGAGGGACAAACTCAATGAAAAAGCTGAAATTGGAGTATTGGTTGGCTGTTGTAGCAATTCTAAAGGATACAGAGTGTTCAATCCTCAGACCAAATAAGTAATCTCCAGCAGAGACATCAAAGTGGATGAAAATGCTACTTGGAACTGGGATGCAAACTCAGTGGTTAAAGAGAAAACCATTGATGTGATTCCTCATAACAGAAATGAAGAAAGTGATGAGGATAAATTGGAACCTAGTGTCAATGATGTTGATTCTGAAATAAGTGAAGGTAGGGTGAGACAAAGACCTCTAGCAGACATTTATGCAAGATGTAATGCTGCTATAGTTGAACCTGTGAGCTTTGATAAAGCTTCTAAATCTTTTGTCTGGATGGTTACAATAGAGGAAGAGATCAATATGATTGAGAAAAATGAAACTTGGGAACTAGCTGACACACCACTAGACAAGAAAGTCATTGGAGTAAAATGGGTATATAGGACTAAACTAAATCCAGATGGTTCAGTTAACAAGCTAAAAGCAAGGCTGGTTATCAAAGGATATGCACAACAATTTGGAGTAGATTACACAGATACTTTTGCTCCAGTTGCAAAGTATGAAAGAATCAGATTGCTTATGGCAATTGCAACTCAAAGTGGTTGGAAAATCTTCCAATTGGATATTAAATCAGCTTTCCTAAATGGATATCTGAATGAGCAGATTTTCATAAAGCAACCTGAAGGCTTTCAGATAGAAGTAAATGAGGATAAAGTCTATCTATTGAAGAAAGCCTTGTATGGCTTGAAGCAGGCTCCAAGAGCCTGTATAGTCGAATTGATAATTACCTTGGTTATCTTGGTTTTATAAAAATTTTAAATGAACAAACTCTGTATATAAAACAAGTGAAAGCAGAAATGGTTATCATATCACTCTATGTTGATGATCTTTTGATCACTGGCAGTAGCAACAGATCAATTAGAGAAGTGATTGATGAATTAAAGAAGGTTTTTGAAATGACTAATCTATGTGAGATGCATTACTTCCTGGGAATGGAGATTTGTCAAGATCAGGAAGGAATTTTTATCAGTCAAAGGAAGTTTGCAAAGGTTGTACTAAGGAGATTCATCATGGAAAATTACAAAGCTGTTAGCACACCATTAGTCCAAAATGAAAAATTGTTAAAAGAAGATGGTCCAAAGCAAGTTGATGCAAAAATTTACAGAAACCTGATATTACAAATGTTGTAAATCTTCTATCAAGGTTCAGACATGAACCTAGTGAATTGCATTTTCAAGCAGCAAAAATGTGTCCTGAGATATGTCAAAGGAACTGATGTAATGGGGATCTGCTTTAAGAAGTCAGAGTTGTGCATACTAACTGGCTACACTAATAGTGATTGGGCTGGAAGTTTTGAGGATATGAAGAGCGCTTTTGGCTACATATTCTATGTTGGTTCAAGTATCGTATGCTGGAATTCAATGAAGCAGAAAATCATGGCACAATCAACAGCTGAAGCTGAATACATAGCTGCTTCAGAAGCTTCCAATCAAGCAATTTGGCTAAGGAAGGTACTAGAAGATCTGAAGTTTAAACAAAATGAGGCCACATTTATCTATTATGACTATTAGTCCATAGTCGCTACGGTGAAGAATCCAGTCTTTCATGGTAGAACCAAACACATCAAAATGAGATACCATTCAATCAGAGAAGCTCAAGAACTAAAGGAGATAAAGCTGGTGCATTGAAAATCCGATGATCAACTTGCAGACATATTGACAAAATCTTTAGGCAATGCAAAGTTTGAAACATTGAGATACAATCTTGGTGTTTCCAGTAAAAATGTCAAGGAGGAATGTTGAATGTAGCATGACATTTTCACTTACACATTCCTTGTTTTATGGTAGACTAGATATTTTGTATCTTAAGACTTAAGTTATGAGTTTTAAGTACTCTAGTTGATAACTTAACTTGTGTAAAAGTTATCTAAGTAAGACCTTTATTTTATAGTTGGTTTGTTAGATTAAAATTGATAGGAAGAAGTTGAAAAACGAGTCATTGTAATGTTATATATTCAACAAGTAATGGAATGAAAAAAAGCTTCCTTCTTCATTTCTTAATTTTCTCTCGAAACAGAGCATTTCCTTTGTTAACAAAATAGAGTCTTGCTATTACAAAATCGGTAAGCATTTAGCATATATAGTGAGATGAGTACATATACGGTAAGCGTGTTGCATATCCGATAAGTACTCTATTTTCATACAAAATAGAGCTTTCCTTTATAAAATCATGTAAGTGCTTTGCATACGATAAGCCTTGTGTAAATCTGGTAAGTTGAGTGTAAATTCGATGAGTTAAACAAAACGGTAAGGTGTGTAAAATCCAGTAATCATATTGCAAAACCGTTTTGAATCAATAATTCCAACACAAACAATGCCAATTATATGGAGAGTTCCAAATGGTCTTATTTCCATGAATTTTCATAGTCTTCAAAGTCAAGGAATAAGAAATCGGATTACTTTTATTTTCATGTTTTGAGTGTATTCGATGGAAAAACACTCAAAACTATTTTGAGTTTTATATTATAACTTTAATCTTATTTTTAAAAATGCATATCAAAAAATAACAAACTAAATATGTTTTGGGTGTTTTACAAAACAAAAAACTGAAAACGGCTTGAAAATAGCAAACAAGATGCCCCTTCGATTCTTCTTTCCTTCTAAATATGCACTGCTTTTGAGGAAAAGAAATGTCGTCAAAGGAGAAAGCTAACTAATCTCCTCAACTGGGATTTTAATTAATATCAAAAAAATTATAAATTATAATGATTTTTGTGCATTTGTATATATTTCTACAAAATTCATGAGAATCTCATTAAAAATGCTTAAATTTCAAAAAAAATTGTTATTTGTATTTTTAGGTTTGAAATACATCCATAATCTTTTGGGGATCTTTTTATTAATGAAATACTTGTAAATTCACGAGTTATTAATGATTTCTAGATTTTAATGAATTTCATTGATATTTATTAAAATCTCAATTAAGGCCAGATAGTGGTGGCAATGGGCCGAGCCGCTCGCATGAGCTGAGCTTGTGGCTCGTGACCAACGAGTCGAGCTTAAGCTCGGCTCATGCCTGAACTCGCCCAAAACTAGCTGCTCGGCTTGCCGACTCGTATTTTTTTAATTTTTTTTTACAAAATCTAAAATTTAAAAAATATATATACATACATAT
>CAIGRB010170257.1:17903-30850 GCA_903798255.1 Fraxinus quadrangulata | reverse complement strand
TTATTCTTTGGGCGTAATCAAGTATTGTAGAAGTTTGCTCCAAGATCTTCTATTCGGTGATTTCCGGACTCAGTTTCACGCTATCAATCTTAATCGACAAACAATCCAAATGACTCAACCCACAACCAATAACTTAGGTTGCTACTTATTTTCTCACCCACAAAGGACAAAAATATTGTGGTTAGCAGATACAAAGAGAAGAAAACAATGGGGAATCACTCAAGCACACAACAGTCAAGAGGATAACAAGGAAGCAGCCAAAGTTTTCTTATAAAGCAAAACACATTTTCACAACACACTTTCACAAGATGGAGGAAGCATCGATATATAGATGTAGGCTAGATACATATTAGGCCAAGAAAAAGGGTTAAATATTCCTAAATATATAAGAGCCCTCCTATAAGTGATGTTGGGCCATGAGCAGCTCAATTCACTTGGTTACTTCTAATAGTCCACGTTGTTTTCATGTTGAGCCTTTAAATTGAGTTGTTGATAATTAATTCCTCCATGGATCGAAGCCTATGAAATATAATTTAAATCATTACCTGAGATTATTGGGTATCAAAACCCAACAAATCTCTACCTCAATACCCAATCAACCTACTAGCAAACAATGCAAATTTTATACTTGCATAATCAATAAATTTGGAATCACGGACCTTACCTCTTGTTTCAAACCCGAAACACATAGCATACCTACTCCATATACTCACCGGGGTTAAAGTCAAGAAAACCCGAGTAGAAATAGATAATCATAGTAATCAATAAAAAACATATAAAACATGCGATTAAAATATAATATAGGATCACACATAGATCTTTTCAAATATGCTCACAAATAATATTAGAGTAAAACCAAGTTAATCAAACAAATGGTCAACACATATACAATAAATACATAAATGACTCCGCAAAAAGATCTCACAATACTTATCCTACCCTATTTCGTCTAACTCACACCATCTCATCACGCCACCATGCTTGTTAGATTGGTCACTACTCATGCCTAACCGGTAAACCACTATTGATTGTAAGTCCATGGGATAATCCTCTATTACTACCTTGATTCTATCAACCTAAGTGGATAGTGGGCCTCCACCTAACAGAAATGATAGAAGTGTCACTCTCACACTTTACCTAATCAGGGTCTTAAGAGATAGATGACTCCAACATTTAATAACATCATCTCTTGTGATGCAAATATCACTCTCCACATCCTCCGTACGTATCACCAATGTACCTTCAGACATCTTACTCTACAATACCAATAGACACACTTACTACTAATGCTTCATAACCCACTATGCATGCAAACATATTATACAAAGTAATAAGATCACTATTAAATTTATGCAATTACACTCATTAAACATATTAAAAGTATAACATATAACAATGCAACAAAATTAAGCAATCATGCATGCAGGAAGGATTTTACACAGATCCACATACAGTAACCAGGTTTCCTATCAATAAACCTGACTTGGGGTGGTAAACTAGACCCAACAGTAACATTTGTCTCACTTCTCACCTTACCCTTCTGCTTATCCTTCTTCTTAGGACAACCCCTTATAAAGTGTATAACCTTAATACAGCTGTAACACTTCTTACCACGGGACTTGTCCCAATCTCTACCTGTTTTATTACCACTTTCATCACTCGAATTACTTATGTCACTACTGTCTTGAGCCCTAACTAGATTTATTTGCTTAAGTGCTTTCAACTTCTCATCATATGTACTTCGACACTCTTATCTTTGTTTTCAACCTTAATCTTCAATTCTTTACTCCTAAATGAATCTATGACAACTCAGGTGTTAAAGTGTCCATGTCATACTTAATTACATTCTTAACCTTGTTATATGAGTTAGGCATGGAGTTAAACAAAATAATGACTTTATAAGTTTTAGACACTTTTTCATCACGATTAAACCCATGTTTGATTTCCATTAATTCCAAAATACATTTTTCTCTATCTTTTTTTCAATCACACATTCTTCAATAAAACAATATTACATACAAACCCAAAATTTTTTCTTATTTTTTAACCATACATTTTCCATCAATTTACTATTACAAAATGCATTCTCAAATTATAATGGGGCTCAACCATGCTCTAACAATATATTGAACAAGTTTGTTAAAAACATCCAAATTGTCATCAAGATCCTTTGAATGATTTATTTTAAAATTGAAAAATATTTCGAGTAAATACAATTTGTTAGGAGTAGACTTAAGCAAATATAAATCCTCCAACTTTTTTCAAACTTCTTTTGTAGTATCAAGTTTACCAAATTTTCTCAAAGTAGCATTGATGGTGTAAAATAATTGAAGCGTAAGCATGTTCGTCGAATTCTTCCTTTTGTTCTTTTGATAAATTTTTAGAAAAAAATTCATCTGTGGCTTTTGAAATTTTTTATTGAACTAAGATTTCTCTTATTTTTTGTTGATGTTGGAATAATCAATGCAATACAAATGTATGTCAACAAAATCAGTTTCTCACGCAATGCAAGCCTCACACAGTGACTGAAATGGCAATTAAAAGATCATTCAGTTAAGATGGTAATAAGGGGCTTAATTGTGAAAGCAAGACCCCTTACCACAAGAAATATCATACCAAAAGAGAAAATCAAAAAATTTGATAAACAAATCTAGATCGATGATATATTCTAAGAATCCTCCTAAGCGCGTNATCAAAAAATTTGATAAACAAATCTAGATCGATGATATATTCTAAGACTCATCCTAAGCGCGTCAACATTTTAATCGGAATCTTTCTTTTCCCATGAAAAATGGAAGAATCTACAAACAGCCGAACTAACTCTAACTTGAGAAAAAAAAGCTAGCTGACCTAATGAGCGTAGGCACAAAAGATTTGTGTATATACCATAATCAATTAACAACTTGCTATCAAATCCAACACTTCAAATAGGGTATATAATTCATAAATTCCAGCATAAGCAATGGTTACCCTACACCATAACCCCAATCATAATGTTACCCCACATGATGACTTGCTAGTGCTAGGATTTAAAGAGATTACCCAATTTATCGAGCAGACCAATCTACGGTCCGTAAATAATGAAAGATACAAATTTTGCAAACTTTAGGACCACCACTATTCTCCCTAAAGTTCCAACAATTGGAGCAATCAATCAAGCAAATTTCGAATCTCGAATGATCAGTGCAAAATCCTCCAGATTCAATGTGTAACTTGAAATAAAAAAAAAACTAACAACACCAAAATGTTAGAAAAACAATAAGGATCAAATTGCCTGAATACCACTTCGCCGAATTTCGTTGGATGAGCCCTCATACACTCCGCTAAAGTTCTGCACGTAGGCTCCACACGCTATACCACAATGTGCTTCTCCATCTACTGAGCTTGTCGGTGGTATTGGTTTCTCCAAATGGCCACTGGTTTGGCCGAAAACAGAAAATTAGATCTAAGTAGATTTGAAAAAATTTGGACAACTTCATTTTTTATTTTTTCCTCATTTTCTGTCCATTTCCAGAACAATTTCTGGCCAAAATTTCACCATATTGATGCTCTTATACCAATTGATGTGGAAGCTTGCTCCAAGATATTCAATTTGGTGATTTACGGGCTTAGTTTTACGCTATCAATCTCAATCAACAACCAATCCAAATAACTCATCCCACAACCAACCACTTAGGTTGGTACTTATTTTCTCATCCGAAATAGACAAGAATATAGTGGTTTGCATATACAAAGAGAAGAAAACAATGGAGGATCACTCAAACACACAACAACAGAAAGGATAACAAAGAGGCAGTCAAGTTTTTCTTTCAATTCAAAACACGCTTTCACAAAACGGAGGAAACATCAATATATAAATGTAGGTTAGACACCTTTCGGGTCATGAAATGGGTTAAATGGGCAAAGATATATAAGAGATCCCTCCAAAAGTGACTTTAGGCCATGAGCAGCTCAATTCATTTGGTTGCTTTTAATGGCCCACGTTATTTTCGAGTCGAGCCTTTAGATTGAGTTGTTGATAATTCATTCACCCATTAGTCGAGGCCTGTGAAATATAATTTAAACCATTTAACATCATTGCCTGGTATCTATAGGGTATCAAAACCTAACATGGAGATGTTTACAATTTCCTCTTGATTTGTTTTTCTAATATATGTAGAATTAAGCATTCAATTCCTTACTCCATTAGTCTTTGGAGTCAAATCCATCAATAAAAACTAATGAAATATGGGTATGGATGAAGGCTTTCTTACATTTGTTATAATTAGAGCATTAAATGATAGCCTAAGAATAACTAACCAGGAAGGGGTGAATTTGTTTTTAAAACGTTTCCGAATAATTAATATAAATTCAAGTAAGTAAAGATTAAATAGATTAATTCAACTAATAAACACAAATATGAAAGCGATAAGTAAAAGGGAAGAGATGATGCAAATATATAATTGTAGAGGTTCGATCCAAAATAATGATTTACATCCTCCGTTACCAAGCTCTCCGACCATTAGTAATGCATTTTCACTATATTGATTGAATTATAGTGCAATCAAACCCTTTACAATGCTTTCGGTAACTTACAAACAAGAATTACTGATCGTTATACAATATTGAATTTTATGGGACCTCAATATGACTCACACGACGACTTTCAATAAGGATCACCAATCCTTATATAATACTAAGTTTTATGGGACCTCAATATGACATCCACGTTTAGAGTACATAATTTTACAATAAAAACTCCCTCTTAATAAATGACACAAATTGATTAAGAACTAAGAGAGGCTAAAACTTGAATGAATAACAATAAATTATAACTCAAATACTAGATGAAAAACTTTGATGAATATGATAATTCGAAATTTGACTCAATCAATCAAAATTTTTCAATGAGAAGATGTAAAATAAATAAATGCAACATAAGTTCAAAAATCTTTTCAAAATGTATCTCTATTTTAATTAATGATTATAATAAATTAAATACCAATAGAGAAATGATGAACTTTGTTGAATATGATGAATTACAAGTTTGTTTCAATCAATTAAAATTTTCAATATGAAGAAGTAGAAGAAATATATGCAATATAAGTTCAAAGATTTTCTTCAAAATATATCTTTCTTTTATGATTAACAGAAATAAGTTGAATACAAAAAAAAAAAAAAAAGATGAAAAACTTTGATGAAGATGATGATTAAAGAATTTGAATCAATCAAAGTTTTTGATAAGAAAAAATAAATGAAATGATTGCAAATGTAAGTTTAAAGAAATCTCTCAAAAGATATCTTACTTTGAAACCCTTTAAAAATGTTTTGATGAACGTAAGAAGTAAAACTATTTATAGAGTTCAAATCGTAAAAAAAATGTCTGAAGTTCAGATGACTCATCCGTCGATCACCTCTTATTCGGATAACCAATATAGCCGTTTGTACAATAAAAATTAGAGGTCAGAACGATCAAATTTTGGACCATTGGAAACTTCAGGTCGACCACTCGGTAGTTCAATCTTTTTACGTTTTGGCCTCATTTGTTCCGATTTGAAGGTTTTGAAAGACATGAACTTTTGATAAGTATTTTTAACTAACTTTTCAAGATAAGAGATTTTTTTCAGGTCCAAATATCATTTTTTTAAAAGTCATTTTTATAATCAAATTGTAATAGAATGACTTTTAATGCACAAAATTATTTTTAATGCATAGAAAGATTTTGAGTTTAAGCATTCATTACTAAATATCAAAGTGTTAGTATCTTTACATTTTATCTAAGAAATCAAGTCTTTGATCTTACTCCGAATTTTGGCTTTTAAGTTCTTGAATGTGCGACTTCGATTTTGACTCCCTTCATGAGTCCGATTTTTTATGATAGCTTTTGATCTATTGACGACCATCGATCATTTTTCCATTGTATGCTTTGAAAAACTATAATCACTTAAATTCAAATTGTTAGTAAACAAGATTAACTAGTTTGTTATAATCAAAACTTTAAGGTTATAATCAACCATATGTCAACATTAAAATATTAGGTTTTGTGACCTAAATTTTAACTAGGGTTTGCATAGTTTGGAGTATTGGCTTGAAGATGTCAAAATGGGGTCCAAGGAGGAAAAATGGAGTTGATAGTGCTCTCATACTACCCTCCCGCGGAGGGGCGAACTTTTTAGTAGAGAGCTGCTACTTGCCTAAGGCGCTTTAGGCGCTCGCTTAGCGCTAGCTAGGTGTTCGATCGATGTAGCATTCTAGAATTTCTTTGTTTTGTATTTACACACACACACACACACACACACACACACACACACACACATATATATATATATTTATATTTACCTATTTTCCACCTTTAAAGCTATTTCTAGGGTTTGGCATCAATTGTAAACCCTTGTTTATAAGTTTTGTATTACTGAAAGTTAGAATAATTGTATAGGAACAAAATTATTGTATTTTCACTCCATTATAGTCGTTAAATGAAATTTCCAATTCCTTAGCCAAATTAAATTCCTATGTTTGTGTTTATCTTGTTGTTGTGATCAATACTTCATATTGTATCATATAATATTGTCAGATCCTACCAAATGGTATTAGAGCTTTGGTTTGATTTGTTCGAGTTTTTTTGTTCTTGATGGCAACCATAAAGTATTACTTTTGGATCGTAGCATTAGATTCTCGTTGTAGCATGTGAAGATGCAAGCAATAGTCAATCAGATGGATTTGGATGATGTATTGTTGGGATTTGACAAGATGCCCACAACTTGGACGATGGAGGAGAAACAATGTAAGGATCGGAAGACACTTTCACAAATCCATCTTTCGAACAATATTCTTCAGGGTGTTTTATAGGATAAAACTGTAGCTGTATTATGGTTAAAGTTGAGCAATTGTGCATGACTAAAAGTCTAACAAGTAAATTGTACCTAAAGCAACATTTGTACTCTCATCGTATGATAGAAGGTGGATCATTGGAAGATCATCGGCTCTCTTTAAAGAGTTCATCGCTGATTTGGAAACCTTTAAGGTAAAGTATGATGAAGAATATTTGGCCTTAATTCTTTTGTATTCATTGCTCGCTTCGTTTACATTGTTTATAAGCATGATCTTTTATAATCGTGATACTCTCATCAATAAAGATGCACATGATGCTTTGTTTTCAAAGAAGAAGATGAAGCATTTTGTTGGATCGGTAAAGATGGAATGCTTTTTTGTTTATAGTGGTCACGAAAGGGGACAATCGAAATCTAATTTCAGTAATCAAGTTTGTTTTTATTGCAATAAGAAATGTGAAGGCAATCAGATACCTCAGGTGAGCCGATGTGTTAGAGGACTATTTGAGTGATGGGGATCTTTTAACTATTTTTGACAGTAAATCTAAACCTGACAATGATTGGATTTTGGATTCAACTTGTGCTTTTTATATGTGTCCCAATCGGGATTTATTTTCAATATATGCAATAGTTTCGAAAGGTGTCATGTCATGGGGTACAATGCACTTTGTACCGAGCTGATATCTGTAGAGTCAGACTTAAGCTGTTGGATAGGACATTTATAGCACTTGATCACACTCGATATGTTCTAGATTTGAAGAAAAGTCTTATCTCATTGTGTACTTTTGATTCAAAAGGGTACGAGTTCATTGGTGGATGTGGAGTTTTGAAGGTTTGCAAATGTGTCCGATTGTATTGGAATGGTAGAAAAAGTACCAATTATACATCTTGCGAGATCATGTAGAATCATTGAAGATCAATCAGTAAAAGTTTAGTACTGCGGTCGATATTTATTTTGGTATAGTACTGTTGGGATTACGAGTGGGGTCCGAGTTGAAGAGTACATCTCAATCGAATTCAAATGATATGGGATGTCGCTTTATCACCATCACTCGTGGTGCCATTGTATTCAATTGCTAGGGACATACCTATTGGAGAAAGGTACGAGAGAGTTGATTTTGTTGCGGAATGTTGATTCTGTTTGAGGGTGTATTTCGGCCCTATTTGGTAAATTTTAAATCATTTGTGATTTTTTGGAACCCAAGGTAATTCTGCGGAGTAGTGCTTGGATTCATGTGTTCTAGTTAGATAGCATGAAAGAAGTAGAGTTTTTGGTTCATTGGAGAAGTTTGATTATTGTTGAAGAGTTCGTTTATTCTATGCAGTCAATTGTTTTCTCCAGGCAGAAAAATTTTGAAACCTTGTCGTTGCATCAAAATTTGTGTCAGGTGGAGACTGTTGGATTTTGTGACCCAAATTTGGACTAGGGTTTGCGTTATTTGGAGTATTGGACTTGAAGATATCAAATAGGTTCCAAGGAAGAAAAACGGAGTTGATGACACTCGCCTATCGCTGGAACGACGGGGCAGATTTTTTACTAGGGAGTTGTTGCTCACCTAACTTCCGGAATTTTCCTTGTTTTATCTTTACACGCGTTATTGACATAGTTTCCATCTTTAGAACTATTTCTAAGATTTGACATGCACCACTATATATAGTAGACACCTCTTTACAAGTTTTGTATTCTTGAAAGTTAGAATCATTGTGTAGAAACACAATTATTTTATTTTCTCTCCATTATAATTTTTGAATAAAATTTCAAATTCCTCTATCAAATTAAATTATTGTCTTTATATTCATTTAAAATATGATTTCAACCAAGCGTGCTATTAGATGTAAATCGTAAAGATCGAGTTCTTCTTTATGAGTAAAAGTTTCTCTATGGCGGAAAATGGTTGGGACTCCACGTGATATTTTTGTCCACCACGTGATATTTTTTTAGTTTGCATTGATAGATCTGACTACAATGAGTAGTAATGTAAAAAATTATAAGTTTAGCATTAACAGAGTAAAATTATATATAAAATAAGTTGATTGCATGCCCTAAAAGCTTTTTTAATCCCGTCTTTAAAAATGAATTAATTTCTAAAGTTCTTAGATCGGTTTTTATTTATTATTGATAAATATGTAAATAAGTAAATTTTTATTGCTACTTATTTATTTACTTTTTTGTAATATATATGTCCTATTCTCTCAGCTAGTTATGTGTATATGATGAATTATGCATTTTGTAAGAACTACAGAGATCGAATAAAAAACCAAAAAGGAATTTGTATGGTTGACTTTGCATTTATTAAAACTCTAAACGTTGTGAGAAGTGGTATCATCTCTTTTGCAGACTTAAAAGGGATTGATACTTACAAGAGCAATGATGTCGTATATATATGTACAGAGGGCAAATTAAAATTCAAGTGGTATGATGCAAGAATATATAAATTGAATGAATGGACATCGAATGATTTATATCGTTGATTTCAAATTAAGATTGATTTATTATCATTTGTCATCGTCTCAACAAATGATAAAGCTCTTAACATTTTATTTTAGTGCATTTATGATAGTATCACTCCTCTAATAGTCAAACTTTAAGAGCGTATTTAGCCAAGGTTACACATTTTCTTAATAGTTTTTAAGTGTGTTTTAAAATAGTATTTTTATTGATCGAATTATCTTATTTAACTTATTTTTCTAGTAAACATGTCCACAAAATTTTTAGTACCTCTACTCAACTATTATCGAGCTTCCTTTTACAAAATATTAATCGTGTAAAGTTTCATTTTCTATACATTTCTAAGTGAACAAGTTATTCAACTCTTAATAATTCCATCAACTATGGCTCATTTGTAGGGAATGCAATGAATGGAACCACTCAGTCTCCACTCAGCCCCTGCCTTGTGGTGGTGTGAATTGAGCTCTCGCAAGTCGGTTTGTCGAACAAATTAGTAGCTCGGGACCTCTAGCATATTTCTAACATGAGAAATGCTATATGTACAAGGGATTTGTACATGCAGCATGACAGATGTACAAGTGATGTGCATCTATAAGGCTATCTATACACGAGATGTTTTTCAAATTCATCGACAAACATGCTGCCTGTATATGCTCCTGTACAAATAGTAAAATTTTTTAAAAAATGCTAGTGATATATAATTTTTGGTCATAATGGTTCATATAACACTCACATGTAAGTGTTATATGAACCATTATGAATAAAAATTATGTAGTCATAGCATTACTCAAATTTTTTTTACACCTACTCATTTGTCATTTTTAACACCTATATTCATTGGGTTGGTTACGAGGACGTACTCATTGGGCCGACAATTGGACCCGGTTCGGCTGCCTGATGGGGGTTAAATTCGAGAATTCGAATGGTCGAAGAACAAGTGGTGGCCAGGAGGAGCAGAAAATTTGCCCCCTACTGTCGAATTCCAGCTGAAAAACAACAATTTATTATCAACAAAATCCAATCTCAATTTCGTAACACAATCATTTTGTCAAATTGGATTGTGAGTGGTGAATTTTTGTGTTAATTGAGTCCCAGCAACAGAATGTGCACGGGCTCAGTTTCGGGTTCGGACTCGGGTACAAACGGATGGAGCAAGGCCCGGGGAGTGGTGCTGAAGACTCTGGTGCTAGTTGGCGGCGCGTTGTGGCTGAAGCGAATGACCAAGTCCACCACGCGCTGGGACCACACGCGCATTGTCGCTGAGTCACTCGCCGGTGAAAAGGTTACTTACCTTTTTGCTGTTTTACTATTATTGTTTACAATTTTATATAATTTGAGGAGTAATTTTAGTTTTTGATCAGTGAAATATTGAATCATTGATAGTTTTCAAGGGAGCAAGCGTCGAGAAACCCGGATAATTACTTCAATTTAAGGTAATTTCGTTTTCCAATCCTGAATTTTACTGTTAAAATGGTTTATGCTCTTCTATGTGTAAATGCATAATTCATTTAGTAGTAGCAACAATAATACTAAGTGCAACCACAACTTCAGCAATTAACTAATTGATTGTTATGAAAAGAACTAATAAATGAGCTGCATCTTACCATTTTGGCTGATTTATCGAACAAAGGATGATGTTTACGGTTGTTTATTTTCCTTCTGATATAGAGAAAATTTTTGAAGCTCCATAGTTTGAAATTTATTGATTCAATGTATGGCAGCATCAAGTTGGCACTAATCATTTCCTGTTACAATTATGTTGCTTCATTTTGTACGGCTAAGTGCAGCATGACCTCTTTTGAAATGTTGTTTGTCTATAGACTAATTACTTTGTGAATGTGAACTAAATGCATTAAGGAATCCATGTCATCCTTAGTCTTTCTGGTTCAGAACTTGTTGAATTTATGTTCTTATTGTATCTTTTTCTCAGATGGCTTTCATGCCCAGCAGCGGAGATGGTAGATGGTTCCAAGGTTTTGTATTTTGAACAGGTCAGATTTTGGACAACTATCTGAAATAAGTTTTCTTTTTCCATCAATTCACTTTGTACTGGCAAAAGATTGAGCTTGTAATGGAATTCTCGTGTGGGCAGGCATTCTGGAGAACTCCTCTTAAGCCATTTCGGCAGGTACATTTAAATTCTATCATTTGCCCCGCCAAATGCAATAGCTATAACTTATTAACATAAACCTATACTGCTCTGTTTGGATTTTGATTTTAGTGAGTGCTCTTTCATTCTTGGTTTTCTTGGTCTGGAAATGGAAAGGCAGTTTCACACTTTCTCAATTGTTTTTCTTTTCTTCAGTCTTCTATTTCTATTAATACTCAGCGAGAAAATATTGTATTGTTCACATTGATTATTATTTGTCTTGTATTTGTCAGCTGCTCTTCAACTTATTTAAAATTCTAACGGCTATCTGGATGCAGAGATTTTTCATGGTAAAGCCTTGTCCGAAGGAGATGAAGTGTGATGTTGAGGTTAGTTTTATGCTTATTTTCGAAATTGCAACTTTTTATTTCAACCATCCTCAATACTTCTCTCTCTAACCCATGTTACTTGTATACCTAGTATTGCATTGTATTGTGATGCATGAATGCAAAAATTTATAGCAGGTTCCAACTGGAAGATATTCTACAAATAAGCTGGAAAAATAAGTTTTTATTTGATTTTTTCATGGCTATATATCATTTGTGTTAAGGATTTTGGTTGTGTAGTGGTTTGTTCTTCTAACTAGTAGCACTACATCAAATGGAGTCGGAAGTTAATTAGGAATTAGGCTTTTAGTTGGTTGTATTTATTTAGCCTTTGTTGAGGTTTCATCTTCTTTTGCTTAAATTTTACTTTCCAAGAAATGAATGGTAGATGAGTGGGTAGTACTGCGCGTTCTACGGAAGGTTTAGTTAAATTAATATTTGACTTTGAAAAGTAACTTTGTAGTAAAAGAAATGTAACCCACACAAAGGCTTATATGTATGTATGCCTTATTGGTATTTACCGGGTGGAAAATCAGAAAGAAAATGAAGGTAATGCTACTAGATCATGATTATGAGGATCATTCATGACCCTTTTGTTATTGATTGTGATGCATCCGTACACCGGTGTGCCTTCTATGTTTGCATAGCAACTGTTATTACCTTTTCTCCTAAATATCTACTTGCTATTTATGTTAATACTTTTTTTTTTTTAATCAATCAACCAACTATCGTAACACTTCCATTCAAATTATGCATATATGGTGTTTCTTTTATCTAGAGCATGTTAAGCTAAGCTTAAAAAAATGTAAAAGTTGCTTTTTAAGTCACGTTCTGCAGGGAAACATGTCTAATATGTTATTATTTTCTTAATTTTAAGGAAAAAGTTACTTTATTTTGAAGTAACTCTGAGCTTATTGTTAAAATAAGTATTTTCAACTTTATCCAATACTGAGATGTCCAAGTAAACAGGATTCCCTAAGCTTGAAGCAAGAATAATGAAATCCATCAGAAACATAAAATATAAAAATATTTTATGAAATTATGACTTATGATTAAAATTTTTAATCTTAGACAAACTTGAACCTAGTTATGGTGCTGCCTTACTGAACCTAAATATCTTTTGAAGATTATGATGGATTTTGCTTGTCTCCCTAAAGCCTAATACAAGATTTTACCTATTTAACTCCTGCATGGTGGCAGTTTAGAACATATGC
>CAIGRB010170180.1:2283-13693 GCA_903798255.1 Fraxinus quadrangulata | reverse complement strand
ATTCCTTATTCTTCAGCTATAGGAAGTTTGATGTATGCTCAGGTTTATACGTATCTGGATATAGCGTACATTGTTGGGATGTTAGGGAGATATTTAAGTAATCTAGGAATAGATCATTGGAAAGCAGCCAAACGGGTCATGCGGTATTTACAGAGAACAAAGGACTATATGCTCACATACAAGAGATCAGATCAGTTGGAGATCATCGGTTATTCTGATTCTAATTTCGTGGGATGCCAAGATAGTAGGAGATCCTTTTCAGGCTATATCTTCCTGCTTGCTGGTGGTGCTATATCCTGGAAGAGTGCTAAGTAGATACTCATAGCTACTTCCACCATGGCAATGGAGTTTGTAGCATGTTATGAGGCATCAAATTATAGGATATGGCTGCGAAATTTTGTCACGTGGACAATATAGAAAGACCACTCNCTGGATATAGCGTACATTGTTGGGATGTTAGGGAGATATTTAAGTAATCTAGGAATAGATCATTGGAAAGCAGCCAAACGGGTCATGCGGTATTTACAGAGAACAAAGGACTATATGCTCACATACAAGAGATCAGATCAGTTGGAGATCATCGGTTATTCTGATTCTAATTTCGTGGGATGCCAAGATAGTAGGAGATCCTTTTCAGGCTATATCTTCCTGCTTGCTGGTGGTGCTATATCCTGGAAGAGTGCTAAGTAGATACTCATAGCTACTTCCACCATGGCAATGGAGTTTGTAGCATGTTATGAGGCATCAAATTATAGGATATGGCTGCGAAATTTTGTCACGTGGACAATATAGAAAGACCACTCAAGTTATTTTGTGACAATAAATCAGCAGTGTTGTATTCCAATAATAACAAGAGCTCGACGAAATCAAAACATATAGAGATCAAGTTCCTGGCTGTTAAATAAAGAGTCAGAGTGGACAGGTGTCAAAAGAGTATATCGGGACAAATTCTATGGTTGCAGATCCGCTTACTTGGGGATTGATACCCAAGGTCTTTCATGAGCACACTGCTCATATGGGTGTAATATCTCTTGAAGATATTTAGTTTTAGTGGGAGTTTGTATTTTTGTGCTTTTCATATTAGACACATGTACTATCATTGTGGATATAGTTTATGGTTAAAGTAATTTTCAGTTATAAAGTTTTTGGTTTATTATCTCTGAACTTATTTGAAAATGATCTCACTAAGGTATTAAGGTGGACTAGTTGGAAATAGGCATGTTAAGATCACATCACATGTAATTTTCATGCTACACATCCATACTTGATCCATGTCATTCAGTTATGTCAATATACGTGACCATTGATGGGTTTAGTTACGATATAAGTAGTGAAAGCCGCTTTGATCGTATGTTGATATGATTGATGGACCGGATTGTTTGGGGATACATTCGGTAATGATAGCAAAATTCTGAGTATTCATAAGGTTATGTTTAATGCACAATTGTGAACCAAGACATCCAGATGCATTTTCTTCTCGTCAATTCCTCAATTTTCATAGAAGTCCAATAGGTATCATCATAGGACATTAGGACTATAGATAATAACCCATTTATAACATTGTTTATTAAGGTGGATTACATAGTATTGGATAATATTAATGAAGAAAAATAAGTTAAAACCTTGTTTATACTATCTAGTCATATTCAATACTATGCATCAAGCATGCCCTTGTAGTTCTTATGTCTAATGTCCAAGAATCAATGAATTGTTATATAGTATCAGATACACCATTTATCTATTCCCAACTTGAAATTCATAAAGGATGTTTATGACTTCAAAAGATTGTTTTCGAAACACTTCATACCCCCTACACACACAATAAACAAGCACTATAATATACTCGGTATCTTTGAAGGATGAGAATTAACTATGTAACATCCACCTTGTCATGCAAAGCAAAGTGAACACTTGATTTTTTATTTATTTTAAAAAAAATTGTTAATAAATTCTTCATGGCCTGTAGATTCCTAATTTTCAATTTATTTGGCACTAAAGTCCCTGGATATAGATTATGTCTTTTTTTTAGGTGCCATCTAATTCATTTGTAAAAAGGCAATTATGCCTTTATTTACAATCATATAAAATATAACTAAATTTTTTTTTTCTGTGCCCAAACCCGAACACCCATCTCCCAGCCATCTATGTCGGATCAATCTTGCTATGTGTACATCTCCTATTATACCCTTACTCAATTTATAATTGACACAATCTCACGCCATCATTGACATCTCTCACATTTAATCCAATCATTATAAAGCTGCCACATCATCCATCTATCAACCAAATGGTAAAGGGAGATATACAAATAGGGACGGAGCCCAATGAAGTCCAATGCAGGCCACCTGCGCTGAACTTTTGGACCCAACAAAATGGCCCAACTTTTTTTAATTTTTTTAATGAATAACTAAATAATTAATGCCCAGCCCAAAACCATACCAATACCCGGGTCAAAAATTAGGCACAGCCCAAATACCCAATCCATTTAATTCGAAAATCCAAACGGGGATAGCCAGACCAATTCCGATTTCAATTCATCGCCTCCGACTCCGACTCCGACTCCGTCTCCACCTCAACCTCTACTTCCCGACCTCCACCTCCTAGTCCCGGATGCTCTTTTTTTTCTCACATTTCATTCCTCTTCTGTGTTTCCTTTCTAGAGGGAGCCACCGAAAACGAAATTTGGTTTCTTGGCCTTCAATCTAAAAAATTTAAAAGAAACCCATGTGAGCAATTCTTTTATGTCCTTTAAAATTTACATCTTTTCTTTTTCTTTTTTTTTTTTTTGTGCAGAAATGTCAATTTTGCCAATATTTGTAAATTGTATATGTAAATATCATTTTTTATTCATGCTCGAAATATAATCAATTTGATATGCAAATTGCATAATGTTGTTATCTTGATCGTGGGTTTTCATTTTTCTGGGCTAATATTCTCTTGGATTTTAATAATTGTTTTGTTGGAAAACAGTGGTTCGTTTTTCATCACATATTTTATAATATGAAGGAAAAAAATTTATGTTTTATGGTTGGAAGTTTTGCTATATGGGAGACCAGGTTCAGTGGGTGTATATTGGATTTATGTTGGATCTATTAACTTTTGTGTGTTATGTGAATTGCCCATGCTTATAGTATTGTTACTCTGCCTTTGATTATAGTATTGTTATGTGAATTGCTTAGAGTATTTCCATGTGAATTGCATTGCAACCTTTGCTTTTGCTTCTAGTATTTGTGATTCTGTTTCTGTCATTCTGAATTACTCTCAGTAATAATTGGTTATCTAATGTTTAAATCCAGATATAAAATGAAGAGATTCTTTCAAATAAAAACTAATTTAGACAATGTAAATGTCAATGGGAGGATGTCGAATAACGTGGGATTTGATGTCAAAAAACTTCCAACTGATCATGGTCTAAGGATATACCCATTTTGGATTACAATGCTAACATCCTAGATCAAGTTCGAAGAGTATATATGTTAAAGGGTCCTTGTTAGCCCCAAGATCATGACTTTCCAAAATGACAATTTGGAGTAAAAGCTAGACGATTCAATCCTTCTTAGTTTAAAGAGTTCGGTTCTTGGTTGGAGTACATTGTAGAAAAAAGATGATGCTTATTGTTTGTAATGTTATCTTTTCAAAACAAGTTCTGGAAAATAAGAGGGGGTGTGTCTTTTGTTGGTGAAGATTTTTCATATTGGAAAAATAAAAAAAAAGGCTTCATACACATGTTGGAAAACATGATAGTACACATAATCAAGCTCGCATTAAGTGCGAAGTTTTGATGAATCAAGAACTACACATTGAATCAGTTTTTAACAAACAGTTAGAACAAGTAAGAAGTGCATATGTTACCCATCTTAATGCATCTATTGATTGTGTTCGACTTCTATTGCGACAAGGGCACTCATTTCGATGTCACGGTGAATCTAAGGACTCTCTCAATCCAGGTAATGTTTTAGTCCTATTGGAATTTTTGGCTGCTCATAATCAATATATTAATGCCGTCACATTGGAAAATGCTCCCCAAAATTGCAAATAGACATCACCTGATGTTGAAAAGGATATAGTAAATGCTTGTGTTGTTGAGATGATCAATGTTATTATTAAAGATGTTGGCAATTCATTATTTTTTGTTCTAGTTGATGAATCTCATGATGTGTCAATGAAAGAGCAAATGTCAATTGTTATTTAGATAACGGTGGAATGTGAATGAATGTTTCATAGAAATTGAATATGTTACAAGTACCATGAATCTATCGCTTAAGGTTGTAATTGATAAGGTATTTTCTAAATATAAGTTGAGCATGTCTAGCTTGAGAGGAAAAAAGGTTATGACCGGGTAAGTAATATGCAAGGTAAGTTTAATGGTTTGAAAGCAATCATTTTAAAGGAGAATCCATGTACCTTTTATATTCACTGTTTTACTCATTAACTCCAACTAGCTCTTGTAGCTGTTGCAAAGAAGAATATTTCTATTATTAACTTCTTTCTTGTAGTTAGTGATGTGGTAAATACTGTTGGAGCATTTTCTGAACGTTGTAATATTCTTCGAGAAAAACAATCAGACTTTATTGTTGAAGCATTAGAGAAATGTGAGATTTTAAGTGGACATGGACCTAATCAAGAGACAACCCTTCAAAGTTTTGGTGATACATGATGGGGTTCACATTATAATTCTTTGGTCAGCTTACTTGTCATGTTCTCTTATGTTAGTGATGTACTTGCAATGATTGTTGAAGATTTCTCTTGTTCTTATGATCAATGATCTGATGCAACAATTTTATTGAATTCGATACAGACATTTGATTTTACATTTAATCTACAGTTAATGAGAAGTGTCTTGGGGATTTCAAATGAACCGTCAAAGGCATTGCAAAGGAAATATCAAGATATTGTGAATTCAATGCAATTGGTGAAGTTGTGCAAATGACGACTCCAAATAAGGAAAGATGAATGGTGGGACTCCTTTTTGGAAGAAGTATGTTCTTTCTGTCAACAACATTATATTGATGTACCTGGCATGAATGATATGTTTGTACCCCGTGTGCTTCGTGGTTGCCCACAACGTAATCCTCAAGAAATTACAAATTTACAACATTATCGGGTAGATTTGTTCTACTCTGTGATCAATCTACAATTTCAAGAATTGAATGATCGTTTCTCGAAGGTAAATACAGAGTTATTCATTTGTATAGCTTGTTTATGTCCACAAGATTCATTTTCTTCTTTTAACAAGAAAATCTTGATTTGACTTGCCGAGCTTTATTCATTAGATTTCTCTGTAGTAGATCTATGTACACTTCATAATCAACTTGAGACTTATATTTTTGACATGCTCTCTAACAAAGAGTTTGAAGAGTTGAATGACCTTGGTGATCTTGCAAAAAAGTTAGTTCTGACAAAGAAAAATGTGATATATCTACTGGTTTACAAACTTTTGACTTTATCATTGATTCTACCGGTTGCTACTGCTACTGTGGAGAAAGTTTTTTCTGCAACGAGCATTGTAAATAATAGATTACGTAATCGGATGTGTGATCAGTGGATGAATGATAGCATAATTGTTTATATAGAGAAAGATATATTTTTGAAACTCGATAATGAAGCTATTGTACAACGATATCAAAGTATGAAAACTCGTAAGGAACAAGTATAATTTATAAACTATGACTTTTTTAGTATCGTCGTAATATTATTTTATATTTTTATCATCATTAAATCCATAACCAAAAATTCAACGTTCAACATCGATAAATTGTACCCTTACTGAGTTACTTTCCTGTCTCCGCACCTGTTTACAAATAGCTTTATCCATGTCGGATTTACTAGAATTGAGCTCAACATTTCATAGCTTGAGTGGGAACCTTTTGCCTTAACAACACTTTGATTGCATCCTTAATTATAAGGCACAAACTCAAATCACCAGCTTGGTCTGAGCTCAAGATGTCAAGGTAAGGATATACACCGGGAGTGTTGCTAGATGGATGCTTGGTTGTGGTGATTTGTGAATTCTACAAATAGAATAGATGAACATATTTTTTTACTATGTGTTTTGTCATCAATGATAAATATTTAATAGTGTATAATTTTTTTAACTTTCTAGACAAGTTTATCATGCAATCATATATTTAGATCGCTGCTTATAGTCCATTTATCTTATTGAATAATAGCTAATTTGAACATATCCATAAAGACCGACACATAATTTTTAAATTTTTTTTAAGAGAATGATTTAGAGATGTGAAACAAAAACTTTTACCTCTATAACTATATGCTATGTTGGATTATCACGCTATCTAAAAGTAATTAGAGAATTATTTATTAACACAAATAGGCTTATAAATCTCCATATTCTTAGCAAAGATACAAAACAAGTCATCATTTGAATGTCAAGATTACTTTATATTTCTTTTTTACAGCATTTTGCACTCTCTATGGGTTGGGAATATTGAAAATAAGTACTCACTTTCTAAATCTTTTATGTTTCAAGGACATAATTTACTAAAAAAAAATCCAGACAAGACAAATTTCTTGCATGCTTCTACCTAGGAGGATGCAACTAATCTTATCTTTTTTAAATCCTATTGAAAAATCATATATGGATTGAAGAAACTTGGCCAAATTTAATGACATATACATGGACAAAGTAAAACTAATACTAAGTATGCGGATGTCTAATCAGAATTGAATGACATTATTCGAAGTGGGTGAAAATAGGCGACAACAAAGAATTCATTAGGAATCTGACTATGAATCTAGAATAGTATAATAGATAGACTTTGATCAATCAAAATGGACCAGCTAAGGGTTGGAGGATCGGAAAAAATTGGGATATCTCTGAGCCGAGGAACAAACAGACACATTTAAGGTCTGAGCGACCTTATCCCATATGTATAATAAAACCAGAGCACCCCCTGAATACGACTATGTAATTCGTACTCATTGATTATCTCTCCGAAAATACAATTGTACTGGAGAGAATGTGAGAACTGAGAAGTGGCAATCAACTTAACTAAACAAGCTCCTAATAGATAGTTATTGCAGCTATCAAATAGATATTGCATAGTGCTCGTAACATCGAACCCAATAACGTGTAGTCAGCATTCTAGAAGCAAAGCTTCCCGAATACGTGCCTCTTTGTGTGGAAATATTTTTAATGACCACTCTTTCCCACTAGCTCGTTCTTTACTAAGCATCTAGGCAAACTCATCAGGTTAATTCAACATAAAGAAAGCTCATTAGGTCGATGTTTTAAGCATATTGACCTCAATCCCAACCCTTCACTCCATCTTTCTATATCAACTATTGATGGAACAAGTTGTAAAGAAGGTGTTATGGAACAAACAAGATAGTAGAATTGCTATGATATCAATTATTATGAATTTGGATCAAGTGATAATGACGATAATGAAATAAACAAGAAGAAAAATAAATATCAAGATTTATATGAAAACCCAATACGGGAAAAAACCACGGGCATAATAGGAGAAATTTACTATAATTAATAGTAATTGTGTTTACAAAATCTCAATGCACTCAATTGAAATCTAAAGCTCTCAAGATATTGTATGAATCTTGCTCGAGCGTATAGTTAGCGTCAGGTTAGCAAAAATGCAGTGACTTTTTCCTCCGATCCATAATTTGATATATTCAAGACCACTCCAATTTAGACACCAATACCTACTATAATTTAGGTCAAACCACTACAAATCTCCACATTAAACCAAATTCCAACACAAGGAATTCCATGTCATGACTCCATTAATAAACACTACTCATTCTCTTCTAAATAAGCCACAATGGACTAAATCAATGACAAACACCCACTAAATTCACGTAATGTTCGAACTTCGCAATGAGAAGTGGTTTTGTCATCATATCAGCATGAATATCCTTGATATCAACCTTTCTCGCTACAATATCACCACGAGAAATCACATTAGGTACAAAATTATACCTGTACATCAACGTGTTTAATCCTTTCATGAAACATCTGACCCTTAGTCAAGAAAATTGCACTCTGACTATCACAGAATACTGCAGACATCTGCAAGTTTTCACTAATTTTACCAATCGATCCTCTCAGCCACATAGCCTTCTTACATCCCTCTGTGATGGCCATATATTCTACTTCTGTTGTAGAAAAATCTACTGTATTTTGTAAAGTAACTTTCCAGCTGGTAGCACAGCCTCCAAGGGTTAATATATACCATATAAGTGATGTCCTCTTATCAAGATCCCTTATATAATCTGAATCCATATACCCAATGACTCAATCAGAATTTCTACCAAAATGTAAACAAGCACTAGAAGAGCCCATCAAGTATCTGAAAATCCACTACACTGCTTTCCAATATTTTTTGCCAGAATTTGCCATGTATTTGCTAACTGCACTAACTGCATGTGCCAAATCAGGTCTTGTACAAATAATAAGATACATAAGCGAACCAAATGTACTGGAATAAGGAACCCATGACATGTAATCAATGTTGTCAGTCAAGAGAGTACGACAACCTTGACATTCACCATATCGATTCTTTCAAGTACCTTCTCAATGTACCCCTTCTGACTCAAATATAATATGTTAGCATTTCTATCCCTCAAGATTTCCATACCAAGAATCTTTTTTGCTACACCCAAATCCTTTATATCAAACTTTTTGTTGAGTTGAAACTTTACTTTTTTGACCTCTGCTCTATCTTTTACTGCTATGAGCATATCATCAACATATAATAATAAATATATAGTCGATCCACAATCTTCATTTCTGAAGTACATACAACTATCATAATTACATATGAAGAAATCATGAGTAGTCATGAATGAATCAAATCACTTGTACCATTGCCTCGGTGACTGCTTTAGTCCATATAAGGACTTCTTCAACAAGCACACACAATCTTCTTTTCCAGAGACTGCGAACCCCATGTAGTTGTTGTATGTAGATGGTTTCCTCAAGTTCTCCATGTAAGAATGTTGTCTTGACATCCATTTTCTCAAGCTCTAAGTCATTCTTAGCTACCACTCCTAGTAAAGCCTAGATGGAACTATGCTTCACAACTAGTGAGAACACATTTGTAAAGTCAATACTTAGAATCTGACTGTAGTCTTTTACCACCAATCCAGTCTTGTATCTAGCATCTTCAATCCCTGATATGCCTTCATTTCTTTTGAATACCCATTTGTAGCGAACAACCTTTTCATCTTTAGGTAATTTCACCAAATCTCAAGTTTTATTTTCCTCAATGATTCCACTTTTTCTGCATAGCAATCATTCATCTACTAGAATCACTACAACTGACTACCTCTGAATATGTAGCAGGCTCTTTAGTGTAATCAATGTCTTGATCCACACTCAATCCATAAGCTATCAAATTTGCTTCCCAATACTTCCGTGGAGGTCTAATTTGTCTACAAGGTCTATCTTTAGCTATTGAATATTGTGATGCTGGTGGTGTAGGCAAAGTAGGTAAGATATTACCGTCTGTTAACCCCGAACTAAACTGATCTATAGTAGACTGTCTGTAACACCTAATTGTTCCTTTGAATCAATTTCCAACTATACCTGAGTTGAATGATTTTGCTTCTCAATTTTATCAGAATCCCCAGGAGGTGCAGTACGAACCATAGTAAGTTCATCAAATACTATATCCATACTAACAACCACATTTTTTATCTCAGAACACTACAATTTATACCCTTTTACACTTGATTTATACCTAAGAAAAATGCACTTTCTAACCTTAGGCTCCAACTTTCCATTATCCACATGAGCATAAGCATGACACCCAAAAAATTTGCAAATTAGAATAATAAGAATATTTATCAGACCATACCTCTTATGGTATCTTTTTATCAATAACAGTTGAGGGTGAGCGATTAATCAGAAAACAAGCTATAGTATCAGCTTCAGCCTAAAAAGTCTTAGGCAACCTAGAATTTGAAAGCATACAATGAACATTTTCCATCAAAGTTCTATTTATCCATTCTACCACACCATTGGGTTGAGGAGTTTTAGGCACTGTCAAGTGTCTTAAAATGCATTCAGCCCTACAAAAGTTATTGAATTCATATGAAAAAACTCCAGCCATTATATGTGCGTAGACGTTTCACCTACTTTCCAGCCTAGTTTTTTACCAATATTTTCTACTCCTTGAAAGTCCTAAACATATCTCTCTTCTGCTTCAAGAAGAATATCCAAATTTTTCTGGAGAAATCATCAATTACTGTCAACAAGTAATAATGGCCTCCTTTTGATGGTACCCTGGCCGATCCCCAATGATTTGAATGGATATATTCAAATGTTCCCTTCGTGTTGTGTTTTCCTTTCGTGAATCTGACTATTTTCTATTTCCCAAATGCACAAAGCCCATAAAAAATTATTTTGCTGGTTTTCGACCATCAAGAAGTCCTCTTCTACTCAGTAAATTCCATGCCATTTTCACTTATATGCTCGAGTCGCATATGTCAAAGTTTTGTAATTTCATCATCTATCAAAGAAGAAGTAGAAATAGCTGCATCCCCTATTACTGTGGAACCATGTAAAATGTACAACTGTTAGAATTCTTATGTCATTTCATGACAACAAGAGCACCCAGCTCACTTTCAAAACTCCACATTCACCAGTGTATCTATAACCCTATGAGTCAAGTGCGCTCAAAGATATGAGATTTCACTTCAGTTCTGGAACATGGCTTACCTCTGTAAGTGATTTGATAGCCTCATCGAACATTCTGATTCTGACTGACCAACTCTAACATTTTTGCAAAGTGCGTTGTTTTCCATAATATCTGCATCTCTCGAAACTCTTTTATATGTTGAGAACTAGTCCTTATTGAGACACATACGAAAAGTGCAAACCAAGTCAAAAACTCACTCCTCATATGGTTTGGAATCCATGTCAAAAATCACAAGAAGCTCTCTTTCACTTTGCTCATATCCCAGAACATCAGCCTCCGATGTATTAACAGGCTGCTTCCATTTCATAGTAGCACCAGCAGCTTTATTTTTATTCTTCAAGGCATAGATAGAAATCAACTCTAATATGACCCTTCTTCTTACAATAGTGACATGTCTTCTCAGAATGTCTAGATTTTGATCTGTCCCTCATATTTCTATCAAGACTCCTATCTTGATTTCTCCCACGCACAATCAAGCTTTCAGCATGATTCCTAGATCCTCCAGCAAGATACCTCATCTTCTCCTTAGATAGTAAAGCATCATAGACCTTCCATAGTGAAAGTATCCTGACTATAGAGAATAGTATCTCTAAAAGTCACATATGATGGCGGTAGAGAATACAACAACATCAACATCAAGTCCTCCCCGTCATACTTAACTTCCAATGTCTCCAAATCGGCCATGATTACTTTGAACATAGTTAAGTGATCATCCAATGATGCACATTCAG
>CAIGRB010170165.1:0-23315 GCA_903798255.1 Fraxinus quadrangulata | reverse complement strand
AGATGTATTCATTTATATTTTTTCTTCAATACGCCTTCTCACGTACATACTGAATTCATTCGAGACATGCACAATTTATAAATGGATGACGACAAGATATTAACCTAGAACATGTAATGTGAACCTGGTAATGTAAAACTGGCAAATTTATTTGCCTTGGTTCGAATATGAGAATAACAATTGATTTGTATGTGTCACTTTCCCTTTAAAGCCTCCCCTAGTACAATTTGACAAGGCAGACGTTAGTTTATGTAATATTACATAGAATTTTTTGGATTCTTAGCTGCTTTGGGGTCACGTGAAATCGTAGTTTTTCCTTTTTCTTTACTCACAAATTTGAGGATGTAGTTAACGTTAGATCAGACCATCCTGTCACAGGCTTCCCACACTGTCAAAACCTTTGAAGTTTGGTCTTATTATCCTATAGTAAGGGATTTCATAAGTGCGTTAAAAGGGAAATAAAGTTTATCTGAAGTAGAGAGTTTTAAAATAGTTACGTAAAGATTGTTTATAGAGTTGAAAATCCGAAACTTGGAAGCTAATATTGATGAATGGAGAGGGCTTAAAACTAACATAACTTAGTAGATGTCATGATAGATTGACCGAAGTGAAAATTAAAATTTATGTTCTTGAGTTTCGACTTTAAATTTATTACGAATGTTGGGAGCTAATGTTGCACGTGATCAGAAACATAGTGAAAATCAATCTTTATTTCTTCCGGAATGGAAAGACTAGATTTGAGCATAGGTAATAAGTGGTACACACAATACCACAGTAAACAACTGATACAGAAGCAGAGACTAGATCTACAAGACCTCGTAGATGCGCTTGCAATAGCTCTATGCTCTGCTTCGTTAGATTAGCGGGTGACATAACTCTATTTATGTGATCTCCAAAGAATTGGATTATGACCAAGAAAAACCATACGAGCACTTGCTAACATGCGATCATCTACGTCGCCAGCCCAATCTGAATCAAAGGAAGCATGAGATAATGGAGATTGGTGATGAATAAATAATCAATAAGAGTAAGTGCCACAAAGATTGCATATGAGACCTTTAACGACAGCCAAGTGTTGTATAGTCAGCGGATGCATAAATTGAGATAATTTATTGACTATAAATGCAATATCAGGGAGGATAAGCAGGCTATACACGAGACTGCCCACGAATTGACAGTACTCTGTGGCATTGGTAAAATATGCCAACATTGAGGGGAAAATTGGTAGAAGTGGACATACGAGTCTTAAAAATCTTGGCATTGAGCATAGTAGTGTGGTGAAATAAATCCTGAACGTATTGATTTTGAGATAGAAATATGCCTGACGTAGTAGTGATAACCTCAATGCAAAAAGGAAGAAGGATGGTGAGCCAAGATCTATGATAGAAAATCGAAAATCAAGCTGTGAACAAAGTTACCAATATATGTAGTTCATAGTTATAAAGAAAGGGGAGTATCTGATTTTAGTTAACATAGCCCATAATAATTAGAAAATTGTGTAGTTTAGTGTATTTCGATCATGGGGCTTGCTCGAGACCATATAAAGCTTTTCGCAAGAGGCAAACACAATGAGAATGAGCATAATGAACAAAACCTAGACCATATAATCATTCTCTGCCGGTGTGCCATCTAAGAAGGTGTTATTGGAGTTAAGTTGACAGAGGGACCTCTCATACCTTAAGCAAAGACTAAGTATGAGACAAAGGGATGTTGGTTTGACAACTGGGTTAAATGTCTCATGGTAGCTCAAGTTCTTATATACTCCATTCGTTCCATAAAGATAGTTCTATTTCTTTTTCACAAAGATTAAGAAAATTTAGTTAACATAGTTGAAATAATAAATTTTACTTTCATTTTTTCTTATATATCCCTACATTAATGTAATCAATATTCAAAGTAATTAAATTATGTACGTGATATTCAACGTATTTAAATTATTCTTGGTACTAGCCATCGTTTAATGCATGAATTCAGGTAATTAACATTTCAAAGTCATTTAATACAAATACAAATGAATGAATGTTATGGAAGATGAAATTATTATTATTATTATTGTTGTTGTTGTTGTTCAAACTACAATTGAATAATGAAGTTGTTTATATTTGTGATAACAAAGCACATTAATTGGGACATATTAGGAAATTATTATATTAACTACACTCTCAAATAAGAAATGTTACAAACCAATTGGATACTAGAATCACCTTGATATCACTTTATTGAGAATTCGGCCAATTAATTAAAGATAAGAATAATATGAGTAGTATGAAAAAATAATGGATCGCACAACTACCAAAATTTTGTGGAAGAAGATGAGAATTTTACTATACCAAAAAACTAAAATTGTTTTTACAAGATTTAATTCTCCCAATCTAAATTTAAACAATTCTCTCAAGTTTCTAATGTATACAACAATGACTTAATTGTTACCTTTGAGTCTCTCTTGAGTCGTTCTCAAGTTTATGAAGAGCCCACACCTTGTGGAGTATTTATAGTGATCACATCTTGGAGTTATGAATGAAGTAGAATACAAGATCGCTTAAGAAAACAAACAAGATTAAAATTCTTGTCGTCGGCACCAAGAGTCAGGTGCTGAGTGCCAGCTATTCTATTCTTCTTCGTACTGTCGGCGCCATGGCGCCACGTCCCGCCACCCCCGGTTCTATTCCAATGTGTCCAAAACACTTCCTTATCCATTCCAACAAAGCCTTTATCCCAATCAAATTCTCAATCCATGATGAAATTTGATTCCTTATCAAACTAGATTTCTAAATCAAAATTATTTAGATTTCCTCAATAAATCAAACTTCCAAATTATATGAAATTTGAGTGACAAAATATAACAAAATCCAGATTGACACAAATTCCATTGCAAGGAATTAAGTCTTCACTTTTCAAGTCATTCTCCAACTCTTCCACCATGCCCTTTCCGGACACCCCATGCTCTTGTCGGACATACTTAGCATCTATGAATTAAATCCAAACCCCTGCTTACCAGCAAAACTATCTTGTGCGCCATCCTTACTTGAATCATTCGTTCACTTCCAGCCCTAGCCGAGTAAAAAAACCTACTCAAATCACCACGAGCAACATGATCAACAAGATTACAACAAGCTCCACTTGAGCTACTAGAAAATCTCCTAATATCATTGTTTGAATCACAACGAACAACCCAATCACAACCAACTCTACCTGAGTTATTGCTTATTGAACCATAAGTTGTAGCTGCATCCTCAGTGATCATTGAACCTTCTAACACATATAATTGTGACTTTCTCCATCCCCTTAACATAACTTGGGCACCATTGCTAACTTTCAGAACTTCACCTCCACGGGTATACCTATACCCTTCTGAATCAAGAGTACTCAGCGAGATTAAATTCCTATTTATATCTGGAATATGTCGAACTTAGTAGGTGTTCTAACCGTCCCATCAAACATCTTGATTTTGATATTACCAATTTCAGCTATTTTACAAGGATCATTATTTCCCATCATCACGGAACCCTTTGTAACTGTTTCATATGAAGAAAACCAATCCCGATTTGAACACATATGAAAAGTGTAAGTCGAATCAAGAATCCAATCCTAGTTAAGTTTGGAGTCACCTTCAGTAATCGCCAAAAGATCTCCATCACTATCTTCTTATTCAAGGCTGACATTACTGGAATTTCCTGGTTGTTCCTTCTGATATGTGGTAGCAAACCTGTCCGCCACTTATAACAATCCCTCTTCATGTGCTCCTTATTATTGCAGTACCAACAGACTTTACCACTGTTGCTATCATTGTCTCTGCCTCTTTCATGACTACCTGTCTTCCTCACATGAACAACAATACCCTCTACCTGGGTCTCTAACCTGACGACCAGACGCTTTATCTTCTCCTTAAAATAAAATGCAGCATATACCTCGTCAATAGTAAGAGTATTTCGACTATAGAGAATGGTATTTCCAAAAGTCACATATGAAGGCGACAATGAACAAAACAATATCAATTATAAATCCTCTTCATCATATTTGACCTCCATGGTCTCCAAATCAGTGACGATTTTCTTGAACATCAATAAATGATCTTTCAAAGATCCACCTTTGTCAAGTGATAAGAATACAAGCGCTGCTTCAAGTGTAACTTACTTCTCAAACTCTTTGTCATACAAAATTGCTCCAATTTTAACTACAACTCAGCGACATTTTTTCCTTTATCATGCCCTGAAGAATTTGATTAGAAAGATGAAGATGTATTTATGATATGACTTTCTAATCCTTTAGTTGCTTTTCCTTCGCAATCATTATTGCGGACATTCTATTTATCCTCAACAAAGCATCATCAAGATCTAGTTTCAAGAACCGCTTGCATCTTGATCCGCCACAAAGAAAATCTACTGTTGCAATCCAAAAGCGAGATCTCAAATTTTATAGTTGTCATTAATAATCAATTTGGACTTCTCGATAAACCCAAAAAAAAATCTTAACTTTGATTTCACTTTTTGTGAATCAACTAGATACCAGAATCATTCTGATACCACTTTATTGAGAATTCGACTAAATAATTAAAAACGAAAGTAATATGAAAAATAATGGATCACACAAAAATCAAGATTTTGTGGAAAAAGATGAGAATTTACTATACCAAAAAACTAAAATTTTCTTTACAAGATTTAATTCTCAATCTAAATCTAAACAATTGTCTCATGTTTCTAATGAATACAACAATGATTTAATTATTATCTTGAGTCTCTCTTGAGTCCTTCTCAAGTCTATGAAGAGTTTACACCATGTGGAGTATTTATAATAGCCAAATTTTGGAGTTATGGATGAAATAGAACACAAAATTGCATAAGAAACCAAATAGGATTAAAATTCTCGCCACATAGGCGACACTCGCGGCACTGGCCATTCTATTCTTCTTCGCGCTGCAGGCGCTGTGGTGTTGCATCCTGGCGCCCCAAGTTTTGTCTCAATGCGTCAAAAACACTTTCTTATCCATTCCAAAAGTCTTTATTCCAATCAAATTCCCAGTTCATGATAAAATTTGATCCCTTATCAAATTGCACTTATGAACCAAAATTATATAAACTTCATCCATAAATCAAACTTTCAAATCACATGCATTTTGAGTCACAAAACATAACAAGAAACATGACTATTATTTGGAACATGCAAAAAAAGAAAATAAAACTATCTTTATGGGACGAATAGGGTATTAGTTAATATTTTGGTATATAACCAATGTAGGATATATCTTTTAACATGTCCTATAAGATGGTGACTTATTTGAAAAAATCAATTTTGAAACCCATTAGCTCATTTGAGTCTTAGTCTAATTGTTCATTAGAGTTTAATATATTCTCATGAATTCGTAGGTTCAATTCCAAGCCAATGGGAACTCCTTAGTGCCCATACGGACAAGCAACAACAGTACCGACTCTACGAAACAAGAATGTATGGAGCTTCTCGACGCACTGTTTGAACCCGCAAGCATCTTTCATCTACCCTAAGCAGGACATGGCCTTTAGGAAAGGGTACGAGAAGAGGAAAGGAAAAGTTGTAAGGCTCTGTAAACACGTACTTTGTAATGAAATGGAAGAAGGCTACATACTTTTATTATAATCACATAGCAAGCAATTTCTAATAGATTAAAAGAGTTTTAATCTTTTACCAACTAGGACACAACAATTTTGCAATTAATAAAATCATTACTAGATATTTTAAAACAACGAGACAACATTAGAAACATCCTTGAATTTCAGGAAAATTTAATAGACACCCCTCGCATTAAAACATAGTTCGGTTTGAACATCAAAACTTTTTAACATTTTCGATTATCATGCATTTGACGCCAAGATAACCTGAACATTTGATCAATTGATTGTATAGTAGCATTTACTCTTATAATTCCAATCAATACATTCACATTCGACTAAAAGGAATAAGAAATGACGAGTTCACACAAACATAAAATTAATCACACGACATTGATGAAACAACAAATCATTCCTCCACAAATTTCCTAGAATCTTGAACGCTTGCATTCTTCAGAGAAGCCTTGAGGAAACCTTTGGACATCAGCACAGTAGTTATAGACCATGTGGTGCTGCTGTACCCAACGGAGCCTATTTCTTCCCTTTGCATCAAGTTCTTGAGTTTGCCACGCTCCGGAGTTGGCACAAGATCCACCAGATTTTCCGGTTACACAGCCATTGGCATTGAAGTTCCTGTAGTAGGTAGTGAAAGGCGCTTTTGTCCAGTCTGTCTTCACTCGCCCGCCTTGTGTTGCCCAATCGTCTGCATTCCACAAGCTGCAGTGCACTCTCATGGGCTGGCTCTTAGGAAATGGAATGCCAATTGCTTCGTGATTGTTGAATACTCTAATAGGACTATTGTCCACCAAGAAACTGAATTTCACCCATCAGAATTAGTATTGATTTGCAGATAAGTAACGAAAATTAATAAAAATAAGATTCGAGGGAATTTTATATACATGATGCGCCGAGGATTCCACACAATTGAGTAGGTGTGGAAAGCTGCTGCCGGATCAAACCAGAGATGGAATTGTTGTTCCTTATTTCCTTTCCCTTGGGAATACACATTGGTATGAACAGTGTATGGCTGTCCTGATGCATTGCCAAGAAACTCGAAGTCAATTTCATCATGACCAGATCCTTGAGACGATAACTGCAGATGGAACAAAACAATTCAATGATCAATTATACGACAAACAAACTAAGCATTATTTAAATAAGTTTGGGGTTAGCCCCCAAATTGAAGGACAACTGAAGACTTACAAAAAAAGTGGTTACGGTTCCAGCAGAGTTTCCAGGAACAAGTTTGAGTTGCATGTCAAATCTTCCAAACAAGTACTCATTCTTGGACTGAAATCCAGAACCAGAATACTGGTCAAGTGACAACGTCAACATTCTTCCACCTTCGACTATCTTTCCACGCCCGTCACCCCAAGTAATATCAGTATCTCGGTAGAAGTTACCGGCTGTAGGGATTGTGAAACAGGTCAAGACCACAGAAAGTGAAAGCATCAGTAAATTTGGTAAAGCTTTAGAATTAGTAAAGACTGCCATTTTTGAGAAGAAGAGATAGAATGTGTTTGTTTTTGATGAGTAAAAGTTGGGTTCTGAAAGCCCTTTTTATACAGATTTTGCACTCCGCTTTTGGAAGCTGTCAACTAAGCTGGACGCCATGGATTGAGAGTTGGCCGAGAACTCGAGACATAATTATTTTTCCGCGTAATGTATGAGCTTTTATTATCTCTGGCATGGGTCCAACCTGAGAGGTTCTTTTTAGGCGGTGCAAAATATATGCAACTTAAACGAAAATTATGATACAAAATTAAACCTCATATTTGATTCTTAAATCTCATTATGCAGCATAATAATTTTTTTTAAGGTAATAATTTGTAGGCATCATATTTCGTATTTTCCACGAAACTTCTCGTTTACATAATTATAATACAGGCAAGAATTTCTTAAGCCCCTATTTGACAACTATTATTTCAAAACTCTTTAATACTCACGCTTATTTTTAACCACACATTTATACAATAAAATATTTTGTATATAAACCAAAAACTTTTTCCTACCTTTTAACCACANTATCCTTTTAATTAAAACAAATTATTTAATTCTCATATTCAATTTCAACATTATATTTAGGTAATGAAATATTTTACATTTAAACTCAAATTTTTTTTCTACTTTTTAATTACACATTCTCCAAAAAGTCACTATTCAAAATATTATTTTATTTCAAAATAATGGTCATCAAACATGGGCTAAATTATAAAGATTTTATTGTGTAAACATGATTGCAAAACTTGACATAATAAGCTACTACTAATGTAATAGCTGTAATGAAAGTATTCTTTGTGGCTAGAAGATTAGTTGTTGTAGAATTTAGCCATTGTTTATCACCATTAAATTAGGCAAATGAGTTTTGATATACTGAATTTTCGGAGAATGTCTGGCTAGAAAGTAAGAAAAAATTTTGGATTTACGTGTAAAATATTTTATTATGAGAATTTGAGGTTGAAAATTAGTGAGAAAAAAAATAATTTTTGAAATAATGGTAGACAAGCAATGGCTTAATTTATAACAGCAATTTGATAAGTGTATTAATTTTACATGCTTATATGTCTTATAAACTTGATATATATTTGCAAATTGAGCCAATTTCTACTCAATTTAGTATAAATCTTGTCATCGTAGGTAAAATCCAAATTTGGAAGCCCTTGGCTTTAAATTGTTAGAAAGTAATTTTAAAATATAATTTATTTGTAGCAATAGATGTATGACAATTGTTAGAATTTACAATTAAAACCAAGAAACTCCTTTTTTTCTTTTTACAATTGTTCATACGAAGGTCTAGCTCAAGTGTAAAATCGAAGTCTTACCAAGTCAGTGATTAGGGTCGCCTCTCATTTACGGGGAGAAAGGGTGAAATTAACAAAAAAAAAAAAGAGTCTTGTTGCCATTGAATTTCTTAAATGTTTCTAAGAATCTAGTAAATTAGCTTGCAATAGTTTGTACCATGAAATTCTAGCAAATATTGAAGGAATCACTGTTTTGTCTCCTCAAAATTCACATTATGCGTGACAAAGGTATAAAACTATTGAATTTTTTATATGTGTGATCATTAATTCTATTATTGAAGATGTAAAATAATAATAGAAAGATATAGTTGGTGTACTTGCAATAATTGATAGTATCCACACAAGGAGCCTTGTTGTATTTCATATTATTTCAATAGGAGATAGCTATGAGGAATAACAAATTATAACGAGAATTAGGAGTTAAATGTTTCGGTAGTCGTTGAAATTTCACATTTGTCACGTTTTACTCACCGAACTTTAAAATGTTTTTTTTAACTAATAATTGAACTTTAATGAACACATTGAACTCCATCTCACATAATGTTATACATGTCACTGAATTTTAAAATCCTTTTGAGTAGTGACTGAACTCTATTACATTGCACTTGATCACTCTCTTACCATGTTTAATTAGTAACTGAACTTATATCTCCACCACACTTTACACTTTGAACTTTAAAACGCTTCTAAGTGGTTACTGAATTTTATAAAGTTTTCGAGTAAAGTTGATTTTCTATGAAATTCAACCTCGATCAAGAAAATAAAATAAGATAAATATCGACCAGATAATGAGTTCTCAATCTAAGATAAGAATATTGATATTAATCAAAGAGGCATAATTTCTCGTCAAAAGCTATGTTCAAAAGGAAAGAAGAATATTAGCTTCAAATTGACATGAATCTTAATTTAGATCGAACTCTTCTTATACATCGAGAAAATAAAATAGATAAATTATTCTTTATCTTGACTGTGATCGTATGCTCAAATCGAGAAAATAAAAAAAAATCATATTTCAAACGGACAGTGAAATTTCGATTTAGAGTTAATAATATTAATCAAGATTAACAAATTATAAATTTTAGAATTGTCACAAGGTAATTCAAGAGGAAAGAAGGGCGTCGTCTTCGTGTGTTATTTTATACTTCAAAATTTTTAATTTTTGAATAAGTGTATTCAGTGAGTAAAGTTCAGTGACCATTCGAAAGTATTTTAAAGTTTAGTTAAAGATTGTGAATGAGTGATGGAGTGCAACAAGTTAAATTTTAGTAATCATTTGAAGACATGTTTAAAGTTTAGTGGCTAATGAAACATAATGAGTGAGTGATGAATTGCAATATATTAAATTTCAGTGACCATTGGAAAGCATTTTGAAATTTAGCGAGAAAAGCGTGACAAAGTTATAAATTCAGTGACTAATAAAACATTTAACTCCGAGAACTAGTGATTGAATTGAATATGTTCAAAATGAATGGAGATAGTGAAAGTTACAACTTACACGCATCTTCCTCAAATTTTGCAAACTGGCACTTCAGTCCTCATTCTCATTTTCGTGGCACATCCATCCCCAAACTTTTAGAAGTGGTGCAAGTTGCTCTCAATTGGATGGAAACCATTCATTTTGTCCTTAAATCCTTTCATGCCTTTCGTGTGGGTTACATACCGATCGACAAATTAGGCAATTAGTAGTCCATGTCTTATTTCCCATTATCCAACAATTGGTTAAAATTGAAGGTGTCACTGCAACAATTTTGGCATTATGTGACTTTAAAGAACGACGAATACTCCAAAAAAGGTTATAAAAATGAGCATAGTGCTCTTTTTAGTAATACATGATTGCTAAATTTGACATAATCAGCAAGGATTAATGTTAGCCGTCATGCAAGTATTCCTTGATGACTAGAAGATTAGTTGTCTTAGATTTTTTTTTATTTTAATTTTTTATAACGGTTGTTTGATATGTGTGTTTTACATGTTTATTTTGACTTATAAACTAGATATATATTTGCGAATTAAGTTAATTTCTACTCAATTTAATGTAAATCTTGTCATCGTAAGTAAAATCCAAATTTGGAAGTACTTGGAGTAAAAAAAAGAATATTTCGAGATAAATTGGAGTTGAGTCGAAGCAATTAATATTAAGAAAGAAATTGGGGGGAATTCACTAATTGCAGGAGTGAAATTCAAATTACAAGCAGTCTGGGACTAATTGCACACTTTCGAATCTTAAGGAAGACCAATTTTGGATGACTATGAAGATTCATGGACCAACGTGGAAGGTTTTGGAGTTGTGAGATTAATATTAAAGATTTGGATTGAAAAGGACCAAATTTCGTTCAAAAAAACTTGAAGCAGAAACCAAAATGGAAAAAAAAGAAGAGAAAATTAGAGGATAGTGATTGCAATCTACCCGTGGTCACCTTAAAGGGGTTAGTCGCTGTCCTATCGTATTATGCGAACCGTAATTTGTCATCTGTATAGTTGTTTTTGACAATTATTTTATTTACAGATATTTTCAAGGCGAAATAGACACTATATAAAGACCTAACTAGTTTAGGTCAAATTAAGGGAGAGGATACAAGAGAATACAAAGAGAAAGAATATAGAACAAAATAGATAATCGAAGGTAAGGATTTCAAGATTTTGACGTGAAGAAGGCAGATTCTTGGTGTAAAATTTTCATGTTTTTATAGTTTTTTACTTTATTGGTGATTTATTCCAATACATTTTTGTGTTTTTCTTCTTATATAATGAGTAACTAACTGTTAGTAGGAATGAATGATGTAGTATAGATTTGAATTTGAATTTGAATTTTCAAGCTTAGTTAATTTTATGTGCTGATTTTACGGTCACTGAACTTGGTTAATTTATGAATATAACAAACCGAGAGGTGGTTATTAATTTAGACCATATAATAAAATTCGATAATTGAGTAAAAGCAATTGTGTACAAGATAAATATACACATTTATTAATTTTGCGATCTTTAGTTGAAATCCTAGATTGATTTAATGAGTTTATTTAAGATTTACTTGTATTTACATACATATATATAGTGAATTGACTCAACTAGATAAGATTGATTTCAGAGAAATTGATTTAATTAGTGAATTCAATTAAGTTCAAGTATAAGAACTGAACTCGAGAAACGAGATTAAAATTGATAATTATAAATGGTGAAATCATGAATCACAAACTTCAAAAATCATATTTAATAGCCTAATCAGAGTTGAAAAACGTGTAGTTACCGAATAGTTATTAATTATCCGTTTTTAATTTTAACCCTACATGCGGAATTAATCTATTAAAAGCAACAAGTCACTTTTTAATAATTTCTAGATGGTTACACATACAATCTAATTTCTTATGTTTGAATACCGCAGTAAACAATAAAACAATAAAGTAATGAACACTAATATGAAGACGGAAAAACTCGAACTAGGTAAAAACTTCGGGACTAAGCCAGTTACATCCACTATAGATAATATGGATTACAGTCCGTTTCCAGCCTAGCAAATTCCACTAGTTCTCGCTGTTGTAATTTCTGTAATCTCCAAGATCTGTTGTTCCCCAAACTCATGATCTGCTACCGTAGATACTATCTAGCCAACCTGCTAGATCTCCCGATCTACCTCATGTAGCTTTCAAGATCCGCTGTAAATTCCAGACTTCCGATCTTCGACAATTGTCTCTTCCAAGTGGATATCTAGAAATTTCTTCATGCGCTTGTAGTCCAACATCTCTCAACTTCCAAAAACTTCTGAAGTCTAATTGAGAAAGTACATTTCTCAAAGTGTTAAGGAAGCCATATATTTTGGATTCACGAACCTTAATGTTTTTCCAAAACTTGGTTGTCGGATCTTAAGAATGATATGGATTAATCAATCTGTGAATTGTATTCTTAGATCTCTCAAAAGATGATATAAATATGTTATGCAATGAAAGCACAATGAAGCAATCACCTTAAATTCGTCCTAAACTTCTGTATTTATAGTTGGGGATATTTTTGGTGTTATGGGCCATATAAAACTCTTCAAAATCGCGAATTAGATCTGGCCACATAAATGTGTCGCTTGAGCGAGAGAGGCGATAGGCATGCGAAAAAAGGTTCTGTTTCTATCGCTCGAACCAAATGTTAACGATAGTCTAGCGATATTCTGACGCCGCACTTTTCTTGTTTTCAACATCTAACCCTAACTAACTCATCTATACAAAATTGTATCCAAGTCCTTGACTTTTTACAAGTGTTCAATTACGACCCTTTTGTTTACAAATATGCCAATTACAACCTTGCTAACAAAAGTTATCCATAATCTATTAAAAAACAATTATGTTTAATTGCTTTTATTTTTCTTAATTAAAATTAGTTCAATCAAAACTTTCCCTGAACTTTTCACCATATTGGATAAATCAATAAAATTATGAAAAACTTTTGGATAAATTTTCAATAGACAAAAAATGTTTGTCGTTAAATAAATTAATAAAATTATGAAAAATCGAATATTAATTACAAAACAATCACAAAAAAATACGAACGATCTTTTAGTTAGTAGTATAAAAATATAAATAATTTTATAAATTCGATTTGCCAATGAAAATATTCAATAAATAAATTAATTAAAATACAGAATGACAATATTATTGTGACACGAACAATGTATTGTAGCATTCATTCTTATTATTCCAATATTACATTCACATTTGACTAAAACGAATAAGAAATGATGAATTCACACAAACATAAAATTAATCACACAACATTCATGAAACAACAAATCATTCCTTCACAAATTTCCTAGAATCTTGAACGCTTGCATTCTTCTGAGAAGCCTTGAGGAAACCTTTGAACATCGGCACAGTAGTTATAGACCATGTGGTGCTGCTGTACCCAACGGAGCCTATTTCTTCCCTTTGCATCAAGTTCTTGAGTTTGCCACGCTCCGGAGTTGGCACAAGATCCACCAGATTTTCCGGTTACACAGCCATTGGCATTGAAGTTCCTGTAGTAGGCAGTGAAAGGCGCTTTTGTCCAGTCTGTCTTCACTCGCCCGCCTTGTGTTGCCCAATCGTCTGCATTCCATAAGCTGCAGTACACCCTCATGGGTTGGCTCTTAGGAAATGGAATGCCAATTGCTTCGTGATTGTTGAATACTCTCATAGGACTATTGTCCACCAAGAAACTGAATTTCACCAATCAGAATTAGTATTGATTTGCAGATAAGTACGATAATTAATAAAAATAAGATTCCAGGGAATTTTATATACATGATGCGCCGAGGATTCCACACGATTGAGTAGGTGTGGAAAGCCGCTGCCGGATCAAACCAGAGATGGAATTGTTGTTCCTTATTTCCTTTCCCTTGGGAATACACATTGGTATGAACAGTGTATGGCTGTCCTGATGCATTGCCAAGAAACTCGAAGTCAATTTCATCATGACCAGCTCCTTGAGACGATAACTGCAGATGGAACAAAACAATTCAATGATCAATTATACGACAAACAAAGTAAGCATTATTTAAATAAGTTTGGGGTTAGCCCCCAAATTGAAGGACAACTGAAGACTTACGAAAAAAGTGGTTACGGTCCCAGCAGAGTTTCCAGGAACAAGTTTGAGTTGCATGTCGAATCTTCCAAACAAGTACTCATTCTTGGACTGAAATCCAGAACCAGAATACTGGTCAAGTGAAACCGTCAACATTCTTCCACCTTCGACTATCTTTCCACGCCCATCACCCCAAGTAATGTCAGCATCTCGGTAGAAGTTAGCAGCTGTAGGGACTGTGAAACAGGCCAATACCACAGAAAATGAAAGCATCACTAAATTTGCTAAATCGACTGCCATTTTGAGAAGAAGAGCTAGAATGTGTTTGTTTTTGATGAGTAGAAGTTGGGTTCTGAAAGCCATTTTTATACAGATTTTGCACTCGTCTTTTGGAGTGGAGTAGGGCGGGGCCCTATTTACTAAGCTGGACACCATAGACTAAAAGTTGGCAAAGATTAATTGAACAAACAGAACAGAATAATTTTTGCGCGTAAGGTATGAGTCTTTATTATCTCTGGCATGGGTCCATTCTGCGGGGTTCTTTAATGGCGGTGCATGGATCAAATTGTACCAACCAAATCATTAATATTTCTAAATTAGTATAGAAGGTGAGTTTATATGAATGCAGCTTAACTAAAAATTAAAATACGAAATTAATTCGTCGTGGAATTAATTATCATTTTGTGGGGGCTCATTTTTTATTATTTCCATGAGATTCCATGCACCTTCTCGTCGAGAGAATTGTAAAATTAGAAATAGTAATTTTCTTAGGTAAGAAATGTAAAAAATAGCTGATTGGTACTACCATCACGTTGAGGTTGGTGAAAAAGTAATTTTTGTAACATGTTTTATTTCTTTAATTATGCTCGATATTATTTTGTATAATGTATCTTCATGATGAGTGAGGAGGCTTTAATTCGTATTCTAGAGATTGGCACACCTAGAGATGTAAAACTGGACAGGATGTCTCATGCCCCACACACAAGTCGAACCAAAGGCCGACCCACCACTAGAACTAGTTCATCTTATTCTCTATTTTTTAAGTAAATCGTCGTTTGTCCATTTTCGTGTCTCTTACTGATCATTTGAAAAACCATGTGATTTTTTATTCTCATTCGTGACGATATAAAATAAATATTTGATAATTGGATATTATATAAACCACGTATCCAAGTTTCAGCCAGTATACGAAAACTAAGAGCTTTAGACTCAAAAGACCTATTGCAATTGAATTCTTTAATTGTTTTGGAGAATTTAGTTAATGTTTAACCACTTGATTTTAAAAAGTAAATTGTTAGATAAGATCAAATGTATATTATTTAGTAATACTTTAACAAGCTCCCTTACGTGTAGGCGTGTTTTATATTTTTTTCATCAAATCAAACGTAACTTCTGTCCATTAAATCGTAACATGTGCACAATTCATTTAAATAGGGGGGCAGCGAGATTCGAATTCTTTGCATGTTCTAATATGAAATTGAACAATTTGATCTAAAAGTTTAAATTATTACATAAAACTACACGTACGTTATTCAAAATTATCTTCAAAAGTAATTAGTTTTAAATGGATGAACCCCAAAAAGGCTATATTTGTAGCTTCAAATTCTAGCAAATATTGAAGAAATGGCCGTCCAATCTCGTTAAAGTATTTGGGACAAAGTTAAAAGACTTTACAAATTTTTTATATTTTTTAAATGGATATGGGTGACAATTAATTCTGTCTTTCTATATGAAAAATGATTTTAGAAAGAAGTAGTCCGTGTAGTTGCAATAATTGCAAGTATCCACGCACGGAGCCTTGTTGTGTTTCACATAATTCCAGTGGGAGATGGCTACAAGAAAAAACGAATTATCATTCTGTGATTCAATATGTCCAATAGAACAAGATGGGGAAAATGAGCATATATGTCTCTCAGCTCCTGTTTGGTTTGGATAAAAGTTAGAATTTTAATAGAATTTAATAGAAATGGAAGTCATTCAGATGCTATATTTTGCATTGCACAACATCTGTATGTCTCTGAACTTCTTGAAGTGTTGCAAGACTGTCCGAGCGAATGAAAAGAGTCCATTTTGTTATTACATCCTCATATGTCTTGCACGTAGTTGCAGAAGTTCGCTCCAAGATTTTTGATTCGATGATTTTTGGATCGAGCCTTTAGAAGGGCTCATATTTAATATTTTCATCAGATTCCATGCACCTTCTCGTCGAGGTAATTGAGAAAACAGCAAGAATTGTATATTTATATATTTCGATTCAGGCTGAAATGATAATATTCTTAACTAAAATTTAAACTGTTTGGTGTAAAATGTAAAAAGGTAATTAACACATAACGTCCTCACATTTTATTGTTATTGTAGAAAACATCTTTACCTTTCATTTTATGGCATTTTCACCTTTATTTTCACGTTTCATTGCGCAAAAGGTCATTTTCATATATTTTCTCAATTAAAAATTTTGAAATGACGAACATACCCCTCTTTTTAAATAAAACAAAAAGGAAAAAAAAAATTGCAATCAAAGTCTCAATTTTTTTAAAAGTGCAAATAAGTCATAAATAAATTATTAAAAGGGGAATTAGTACATAATGTCCATATTTTTCATTGTTATTGCGAAAAAGGTCCATACGTTTCCTTTTTTTTTTTTGTTGGCATTTTTACTCTTAATGACATATTTGATTGCGCAAACCATCATTTCTATTCAATTTCATCCAATTTCTCAATAACAAATTTGAAATGACAAATATACTATCATATTTAAATAAAAAGCTAAAGAATTAATTATAATCATAGTCTCAAAATTTTTTAAAACGTGTAAATAAGTCCCCACAAATTATTTTAATTTTTTATAAAAGTGCAAACGAGTTCTAATTAGACCAAGACTTTGATACCGGATTGTAGCAGAAGATTTCATTTCCAATGGCTTTTTTGGGGTTCAGTATAAATCCAATTGAAATCGACCCCAACAAATCATGACCCAAACATACTAATCTTCCCAACATTGGTTACTCTTTGATGTACCAACGAAAGACACGAGATGAAGGTATTATTTACAGCCAAGCAATCAGCCAGGAAGGCAGTGAAGAAGCAGAGAAGAAAACGACAGAGGCAGAATCACATAGAAAAAAGAGGCAACTGTTTTTTATCTCAAGGGAGGAGCAAAATAACACACACACACACATATAATAAGCCATCCAACAAGCGAGGAAACCAGCCATGAGCAATTATTATTAATTAGCCTGCTTCCAGTGGCTCCAAATAGTTTTAGGGCCGGGTCGTTTCATTGACGGGTCGATATTCTAGTTCAATCAATTAATCGGTGCCGACTGATAAGATTATACTGATATAACATCATTGTACGAGAGGTCGTTTGACAATAATTTGCCCAACAGGAAGATCCGCCAATGTGTGCACATATTTAGGCAAAATATTAGTGAACATAACCGAGAGATTCAAGGCCATTGTCATGTCTTACATTTTGTGTTCTTCCAACTGCAATGAATTCATATCCTTAGCATTTATTTGCATCAAAATGGATGGACCCAAAAAAGCTACTTTTGTAGCTTCAAATTCTAGCAAATATTGAAGGAATCACCGTCCAATGTGCTTAAAATTTTTGTGGAAAGTTCGAAAATGTATTATTTTGTTACTTAGTTGACAAGGAAGACATTACACATTGGTTTTAGTTCTTCTACATCCTCTACTAATTTATGTACGTACCTCCAAAATGTCGTGTATTACAGCACTAACTATAAGCGATTTCTAAGGCCTGAAGATTTGGGTCACGAATCACGATTCACTAACACTTCTTGTATCAACAGTAGCATCAGGATCTGCTTGTCTACATCTCCAATGAGATCCACCGAAAGATGCTTGTCTTCACTATCTTCTTTGTTCAATATTTATTAAAAGGGTACAATTCCTTACAACACTCTTAAAATACATGATTTTGATCCTCTATTTAGTATCTCAGTGAAGAGAACTTAAATCGAACTTTTGGGCAACATATAACACCCAAGAATCACCTCACATTCACAAAAGAAAGAGGATTTACGCCTACCACAAGCATGGTGCAGTGATAAAGCGGAGGGATCTTTACTGAATATTGAAAGTTCGAATCCTCGAAACAATTGTGGGCTCCATAAAATGTGTGGTTAAAATCAATTATTAACTTTGACTTAGATTTTAATCAAAAATTCTAGTTGAACCAAATGGGGGTTTAAATAAGAAAAGAAGAGAAGATATGAAAAAAGCATAATGTTGTTAGAATCTTGAACGCTTGCATTCTGCAGAGAAGCCTTGAGGAAACCTTGGAACAGGAAACCTTGGAACATCAGCACAATAGTTATAAATCATGTGTTTCTGTTGTAAAGAGTATTTCTTTCCTTTGCATCCAATTCTTGAGTTTGCCAAGTCTTGGATTTAGAGGAATCGAGCAGATTTGGTAGCACAAAGATTGTACATTTAATCAAGATGTACAGATTTTGCCATTGGCAATGAAGTTTTGCTTTCACACACATACACACACACTGGGAGAGAAAAATAGAGAACTCTAAGCAATAATGAAATAGGATATTGCCATTGGCATTGAAGTTCTACAGTTATTGTGATTCTGCATTTGCTTTTAATGTAGAACTCTAAGCAAGAATGAAATAGGATATTCCCTAACGGATATGTTGACATATGAAAGGTCCTAATGGAAATTGAGATGGACTAAGCACGCAGTACTACACAAAATAAAATGCCTATATAATTAAGAGACCGCGATGGCATCTGCATTTTCGCTCAATTATGTAAAAGAAAATGAAAACTTATTAAATTGTTTGTCACATTTCTTGTAGTTATGAAGCTTGTTCAACTCACATGTTATTTTCCTAACATAATTTTCAATTATTTAATGGATTGACGTTCGTGGCATCATGTGAATCAAGATCGAAGAAGAGTCGGCTTGTTAAGAAAAGAGGAAAAGGGAATTAAACGGGTTGTTAAGCAAAACTTTAACTACCCCATATCTCCATAGAAAATGACTCCCAGTGGACTTGTGGTTAGTAGCAACTAGGCCACTAGGATGCGAAGAAACATCACACTTTTCAACTTTCAGGCCATTAGGGAAATTGAGAGATAGTGGCATAAGGAGCTTCATGAATATTAAAACTAATTAGTTCCTCAAAGCGAGAGACGAGTTGTGGCACCCAACTACATGGTTGGCACATAGTTTTTTCAGGTTTAACTTCATATTTTTGTAATTTTTCAAAACATTCTCTAGGTTGTTTCATCAACAGAGGATTTCACACTATGATGTTTACATTGCCAAATGAATACTGGCTAAGTTGTTTTCATGCTTTCGGATGTGTAACAATAAAAAAATGACAAAAATCTTGGACTTTCTGTGTGTCCTATCTCTATTTTTTTGTCATATTACTCATAAATTATCTTTCCCCCATATATTTCCACGCGATATATTACATAGACAATCTTTTAGAAGACAACGACAATAGTAGACTGACAGTAATAAAGAAGAAAACGAATAATTTATGTTCATGTAAATTTTCATTTTCTTTATTTAAACATAAGTGATTGAGACTCGTTCTTGGAAAAAAATGAGTTTCGTAATAGTGAGAATGTGTGGTTAAAAAATTGAAATTTTTTTATTTACGTTTAAAATTATTTTATTAAAAAAATATGTGATTAAAAATAAATATAAAAAAACGAGTTTTTAGAGAATGAGATTCAAACATGGGTGTTTCAAGAAAATCTATTGTGGTTTGATCCAAAATCTAGTGGGTATCAAAGTCTAAATTGGAGTGGTTTTGAAAAGATCAAAATTATGGACCAAATGAAAAAATCGTCGCATTTTCACTAGCTTGGCGCTAGCGGCCGCTTGAGCGAGCCCGGTGTAAAACAACCCGAGTGTCTGTCGGCCGCCTGTCGCTCGAGCGAGGGGTTTATCCGGTCCAGACCCGTTTCGTCTTTTGACACACACACACACACACACACACACACACATATATATATATATATATATATTTGTCACGACTTGTAATGTAATTGTAGTCAAGAGAAAAGAGAAAATATATACAACATTCTTANTTACATAACAAGTCGTGACAAATATATATATATATATATTTGTCACGACTTGTAATGTAATTGTAGTCAAGAGAAAAGAGAAAATATATACAACATTCTTATTGGAATCTTGATATTGTAAATACAAAACTATTGATCATAATGAATTCTCATTCTCTAAATTTCTCGTGTTCTTATTTTCTTTATTTTTATTTCATTATCGTCATCATCTTGTTATCCGTAATTCATAACAAGTGGTATCAGAGCGCAAAATTGATTGTTCCGCATTGTGACAATGAAGTATGACATTCTATTATTGGATAGAAACATAAGATTTACATTATGACAAGTGAAGATGCGAGTGGTGTTGTCGCATATGCATTTGGAGAAAGTCTTGTTTGGTTTTGATAGAATGCCTGCTGCCTGGACGCAGGATGAAAATCGACGTAGGGATTGAAAAGTCCAATATCAAATTCATCTACATCACTCGAATCAGATTCTTCAAGATATTCTTAATGAGAATAGTGCCGCTGTATTGTGGTTGAAGTTGGAGTAACTTTGTATGACAAAGAACTACACTTAAAACAGTACTTGTATTCTCACCGGATGTCTGAAAGTACGTCATTGGATGATCACTTAACTATATTCAAAAAAATTATGGCTAATTTGGAGACAATGGATGTTAAGTATGACGATGAGGACTTGGCTTTGATGTTGTTGTGTTTACTGCCACCATCATACGTGACTTTTAGGGATACTATTCTATATAGCTAGGATACTCTCACCGTGGAAGAGGTTTATGATACTTTACTATCTAAAAAGAAGATGAGACATCTTGTTGGAGGATCTGGAAATCATGCTGAAGACTCGGTTGTGCGTAGGAGGAATCTTGACAGAAATATGAGGGGCATATCAAAGTTTAAACATGCTGAGAAGACATGTCATTATTGTTAGAAGAATGGGCATATTAGAGCCGATTGCTTCGCCTTGAAAAATAAAAATAAAGCTACTGGTGCTATAGAGAAATGAAAGTAACATGTTAATACAGTAGAGACTGATGTTGTGGAGGAAGAGCAAAGTAGTGGAGAGCTTCTTGTGATCTCTGATGGAGATAATAAATCTAGTGATGAATGGGTTATTGACTCGACTTGTACTTTTCATATGTGTCCTAACATGGACTGATTTTCTACATATGAAGGAGTTTCGAGAGGTGTTGTGATTATGGAAAACAACGCGCCTTGCAAAATTGTTGGAGTTGGTACAGTCAGAATTAGGATGTTCGATGGAATTGTCAGAACACTTACAGATGTAAGACATATTCCAAAATTGAAGCGGAATCTCATATTTTTTAGTACACTTGACTCAAATGACTATAGATACATCGGTGAAGGTGGAGCTTTGAAAGTGAGCATTGTTGTAATGAAGGGGGCATAAAAACTCTACATAGCTGTACATTTTGTACGGTTCCATAGTGATTGGGGATATAGCAGTATCTACTTCTTCTTTGACAGATGATAAAGTTACAAAACTTTGGTATATGAGGCTCGAACATATGAGTGAGAATGAGATGACGGAGTTGAGTAAAAGAGGACTTCTTGATGGGCAGAAGACCAACAAAATAGAGTTTTGTGAGCATTGTGTCTTTGGGAAACAGAGGAAAGTCAGATTTACTAAAGGAAGACACAACACGAAGGGAACACTTGAATATATCCATTCAGATCTTTGGGGACCAGCTAGGGTACCTTTTAAAGGTGGCTATTATTACTTGTTGACAGTAATTAATGACTTCTCCAAAAGAGTTTGTGTATTNGGACTTCTTGATGGGCAGAAGATCAACAAAATAGAGTTTTGTGAGCATTGTGTCTTTGGGAAACAGAGGAAAGTCAGATTTACTAAAGGAAGACACAACACGAAGGGAACACTTGAACATATCCATTCAAATCTTTGGGGACCAACTAGGGTGCCATCTAAAGGTGGCTATTATTACCTGTTGACAATAATTGATAACTTCTCCAGAAAAGTTTAGGTATTTTTCTTGAAGCAGAAGAGTGACGTGTTCAGGACCTTCAATGAGTGGAAAACATTGGTAGAGAAACAGACCGGAAAGCAAGTGAAATGTCTACTCACTGATAATGGGTTGAAGTTTTGCACAGATGAATTCAATAGCTTCTGCAGGGTTGAAGGCATCTTAAGATATTTGACAGTGCTTGAAACTCCTCAACGGAATAGTGTGACAGAACGGATGAACATAACATTGATGGAAAAGGTTCGTTGTATGCTTTCAAATTCTTGGTTGCCTAAATCTTTTTGGGCCGAAGCTGATACTACAGCTTGTTTTCTGATTAATCACTCACCCTCAGTTGTCATTGATAAAAAGATACCAGAAGAAGTATGGTTTGGTAAACCTTCTTGCTATTCTGATTTGAAAATTTTTGGGTGTCCAGCTTATGTTCATGTGGATAATGGAAAGTTGGAGCATAGGTTTAGAAAATGCATATTTCTTGGGTATAAATCAGGTGTGAAAGGGTATAAGTTGTGGTGTCCAGATACTAGAAAGGTGGTTGTTGTAAGAATGTAGTATTTGATAAACTTGCTATGGTTTGTGGTTCATCTGTTGGAGATTCTAATAAAACTGAGGAGCAGAATTATTCAACTCAAGTGGAGTTGGAAATTAGTTCAAAGTAACAATCAGAGATCGCAGAATATTCTACTACAAATCTATGTAGTTCGGGGTTGACATAATGTAATATCTTGTCTACTTTGCCTACACTACCAACACCATAGTATTCTATAGCTAAGGACAGACTTCGCAGACAGATTAGACTTCCATAGAAGTATGGAAAAGAAGATTTGGTAGCTTATGGATTGAGTGTGGCTGAAGCATTGATTCCACTGGGGAGCCTGCTACATATTCAGAGGCAGTCAGTTGCAGTGATTCTAGCATATGGATGATTTCTATGCAAGAGGAGATGAAGTCATTGAACAAAAATAAGATTTGAGACTTGGTGAAATTACCTAACGATAAAAAGGTGGTTCGTTGTAAATAGGTATTCAAAAGAAATAAAGGCACATTAGGAATTGAAGATGCTAGATACAATGCTAGATTGGTGGTAAAAGACCACAATCAAATTCTGGGTGTTGATTTTACAGATGTGTTCTCACCAATTGTGAACATAGTTCTATTCGAACTTTACTTGGAGTGGTGGCTAAGAATGATTTGGAGTTTGAGCAAATGGATGTCAAGATAGCATTCTTACATGGAGAACTTGAGGAGAGCATCTACATACAACAAACAGACGGGTTCATAGCTTCAGAAAAGGAAGAC
>CAIGRB010170123.1:28329-47437 GCA_903798255.1 Fraxinus quadrangulata | reverse complement strand
TGAATAAAGGATGTAAAATCACCGAATCTAATGAGTTCCTTCGTAGCTTTACCAAAGGTTTTAGTTCATCATGGAGATTCTTGAGCCAAAAAGGAGAAGAATGATGAATAATCAAGAATCTGCCGTTCTGGGGTGTTTTGGGATGTATTTAGGGTTGAAAAGTCGAGAAAGAAGTTGTTTCCATAAGAGTTTGGCGTAAATTGGGAAACTGGAAATAGTGCCTCAGAAATACTCTATACGACCACATAGTTATAGGTGATGCGGTCGCATAGAAGGCTAGAATTGGCCACTGAAAGTCGCTGAAAGGTTCTATGCGACCGCATAGGTTTATAGTTTTTTCACCGAACAGTTTTCAGAATTAGCACCTCCATCTTCCACCTTTGCATCCGTAAGATGTGTGCTCAACAAACTCATTAGATGATGATATTGGTTAGAATTCAATGTTTGTACAAAGCTCCCAACATTGCCAATAGGTTTATCTGGAATAGAATCAGAAACTTGATTAGCAATAGCATTGTTTGACTGAACGTTATAACATGTTTGGTTGCTCGAAATGGATCCTATTTGATTGGTTGAGTTCGATTTCTGCCTTGACTTGTATCTTGGTGGAAATCCATGGAGTTTGTGACATCTATCAACAGCATGACCTACAACTCCACAATAGGTACAAACATGCCTATCTTTCTTCTGATTTTTACTATAAGACTGCCCCGTGTTGGTCTTTTTGACATCATTTCTAACAAAAAAAGGCCAAGGAATCAATAGTTCCAGCAGACATATTTACAGATCTTTGATGCTCTTCTTGAGAGATAAGTGAAAACACTTTGTTAATTGGTGGAATTGGATCCATGAGCAAAAGTTGTCCTCTAACTTGAGCATATGACTCATTTAAACCCATTAAAAATGACATAACATATTCCATGTGGTAGTGTTCAACCAATTTTTTATTTCCTCCACAATCACACTTTCCACATGAACATGAAGGTCGATAATTACTAAGCTCTTCCCAAATGGTCTTCAGCTTAGTTAAATAGGCACTAACAGACAATTGACCTTGTGTATGATTCATTAACTCTCTTCTTAATTGGAAGATTCGAGGACCATTCCTCTGTTGAAATCGTTCTTTAAGATCTAGCCGAATTTCATGAGCAGATTCAGAATATATAATGCTAGCTGAAATTTCCTTTGAAATTGAATTGAGAATCCACGAAATAACAATATTGTTATTACGGATCCAAGAGTTGAGAAGATCTGCATTTCCTTCAGGTCAAACGACAGATCCATCAACAAAACCAAGCTTATTCTTTACTGAAAGTGCTATAGTCATAGCATGACTCCATGATGTGTAATTTTCACCCGTCAGCTATTGAGAAACCAGAACGAGACCTAGACTGTCTGAGTGGTGAAGATAATATGCACTAGAAACATCATCAATGGCTGTATGACTCATTGATGGAGATAAATTTTGATTTGGTTGATTTTGAACAGAAAAATCTGCCATGATTAATCAGAGTTTACCAGCATTCAATGGCAGAGAAGAAGCTCTGATACCATATTGCAAACCAGACAGAGTATTGGAGGGGGGAAAAATCTCTTATTCAATCATCAAATGAAATGTTTATACAATATAAATATCAAACCAAAGAAGTGAAAAATAGGCAGGAATTATAGTTAAATAACAGCTAACTAACAAATAAACTTTAACTAACTAAAAATAAACTTTGGCCCCAAATAACTTGCTGCTTCTATTGGTTCTGATAATTTGATTTATATAGATAAAAATGAGTAGTATACAAGTGGATAGTTTTCGTGGATCCGTTAAAAATAAAGTTTGACTATTTAAAATTAATTAATAAATTTTGCCAAACGGAGGCATATACTAATGCAATCCTATCTATAAAAGGAAAAACTTTTCCTATACTCCATTAATTCCTAGTTAGAGTAGAAGATAAGACAAATAGAATACAGGTTAAAATAGATCTCCCATTCTAACCGTTTTCATACTCATGAATTGATTCACGAGAAGAGAGTTATTGATGGACATTTTACATTTGGTAAAGATGCTTAAATAGCATATTGTGTGATCCATTTTCTTTTTTGAAATTTTGGTTTACTCTTACTTTAGATGATACATTTCTTATAGAGTTATGTGCACCACCGAAACTACTGATGTGCATGTAATTAAAAGTCTAGAAATATTCCCTGGGAACTTGGTCAGGCAGTTGCTGTGAGATTTGACAGATATATTTAGTTATTACGTAGCATATCAGTATTATGGTGTGCAGTAATCTGCATGATTTAAATCAATTTGTTTAGAGCCCCAAAGTTAATTAGACCATTTGAAGTTGGAATAGAAAGTGAAATCAAATTATAAATTGAGGCAAATCATGTCTGAGAAAATACTACTGAGTCTGGTTTTGGATTGTTGTGGATCCTATACTTTACTGATCGATATGTACAGGATAGGCTTTTAGTTTAATGTTTATTATTCCTCTAACCCCTATATTTTTATCATTTATTTCGTCGTCACTTGTGATTTTGAGTTTCTGACTTATCTTGGAGAAATTATGACGATGAAATTGAATGGTACGCACAACATAAAATCTGTCTCCATATTATCACGTTAGACAAAATACAAAATTTGGTCAGTCAATCAGATGCAATGCAAATATAATTGTAGCAGCAATAAAAATAATTTATAGTATCGTTGTTCTTTTGTCATCAGTGGTTGCAGAGCATTTGATTCTACCAAACTTTGTATGGACGTAGCACTGGATTGAACTAAGTGTTGTCAATGATACCCAAAATTTATTGAAATACAGTTAACTTGTTGCTGTTGTTCTTTTATCATCGTTGTTATTCTTTGTGCGCGAGAAACCAGGCTGTTTCTTTGTCGAGTCTTTCGGTTAGCTAAGTTCTATTCTTATTATAAAATTGAGGTTTGTAGAATTGCCGATCTCATTGTTTTCTAACTTTGTATTTCTCATCTTTCTTCCTATGTTCCTCAGATCTGAGACTGTTCTGACCAATAACAATGTAACATGCCATGATTTCTCTTCACTGTGCAGATAGTCAGATATATAAGCCTAACTGTATATACGGGATTAGAATTTCTCAGAGGTATTTCTACACTGCATAAACTTTTTTCTACAGCAGACAAAGATGTAGGCAATACATATCTCCAAGATACAACATCAATTGGAAAAACACACTTTCGACACTCCCATACCAATTGTTGCTGGTGTTTCTCCAACACTTCCGTGTTAAGGTGACTTCGTTGCTTCTTTCACTTGGGGCTGAAAGCCTGTAACATCATATTAGAAAATTAGTTTAAGCATCTTGCTCACCGTTTATATGAAAATATGCATTTGCTATATGCATGACTAACAAGTCTAAAATGTACATCTCTCTTAGTATCAGGTGTAGCTAAAATTTCAAGTCTTGAAGTTACGCTTACAGCAAAAATGGTGGCATGGCCGGGATCAGCAAGGTGAGCAAAGAGGTTATCAATGGGTCCTGTTCCAGTGTAGATGTGTTGGAACCATGCTCCCATCACAGCCAACATGGCCAATCTTCCATTCTTGATCTCCTTTGTCCTCAATTCTTTCACTTTTTCCGGAGATCCAGATCCCCATCCAAGTGGGTCGAACCATAGGCCACCAGGGTAGCCAACATCAGTTCCTGTGAGCTTGTTGTTGGGGAAGATGGGATCGGTGTTCACGCACCCAGGTTTTATGATGTCTGCCCATCGTCTTCCCTCAGCCCAACCAATGAATATTAATTCAACGACGAAGAGTGTTGTGGTATCAGTGAAGTATTCTTGTTCACCAGCAGTGTACCATGAAGGAGTGTTTAGGATGCCAATCTTTGTCAAGAATTCGGGGATGAAAATACCTGCAGCACCTAACATGGCCCATCTGCAATGGACAAGCTCTGCCTGCTGGTTCCATTTTAAGCTTTCGGGATCAGATGCTGCAAGAAATTTACATCGAATGCTCATTAATTTGAAGGTATTTAGAACTCTTAGTCTGTGCAATAAAGGCTGTGGATTTAAACATATGTTTGACTGGTAGACTTACATAGGCCAAGAGGATCAAAGCCAAAGTCTCCCGGGAGACTGCAAGATAGAAATTTGGTTAGGTATTAAGAAATCTGAGATGTATTTTACTATATTGGAAGCAAAACACAATTCGATTATATGACATGTATGGTAGAGAGGATTTGATAGTAATGAAAAGTGCTCCTATCATGTGCAGACTATATATGCACTTAGGATTTTGGATCATCTATTTACCTTCCATCGAGCCACGGCGGAGGGGTGCTTCCGGGGAACCACAATGGTCTGTCGGGATCAGCTGCAGCACAGACAGTAACCGATTGCACTCTGGTCGAAGTAGCATTCTTGCTTACTTTCAGTTTCCTTCCTGATAAGAAGGAAGCTTTTGTTGCTCTGGTTGATGAGAGAGCAACGGCTGCAATGGTAGATGTAGCACAGGCAGAGGCAGAGGCCGCCATGTCAACTGATTTTGTTTTGAATGCTGTGTGAGAAATGAGAATCAGAATTAATGTAATAAAGGGGCTTATCTTTAAGGATAGGAGTGTGGATACTGATTGGCTGATTGAGTTGCCATGTGGATTACAGAATCTCATGTGTTGCTTGATTTTGCCTTGAGAGTATCTGAATCTGGTGGTGCACATTCTTCACTCCAGATCAGAATTAGTGGCTGTGTTTTTTTATTTCCAAGGGTTATTAATGGAAATTTTGGGGCTTTATGTTGTTGGTTTAGTGTTTGTACGAGTGTTTTCTTTATTACAATAATGATGTAAATTATGAAAATCGAGCTAGTTCTACTGAAAAAACTAAACTTTTACGGTTTTAGCCTAAAATCCGTATATTAAAACTATGATAAAACAGATCGGGAGAGTGGGTTGACATATATCACACAACCTTTGTGATGAAAATGCCAGTATTTTTGAAAAAAAAAAATTAATATCGAATCAACTTTTTACGAGTTAATGCACATTACATTTGTGAGTGAGCAACCGTGTGTGTGTGTGAAGTACTAACAAAGAAAAGTGATATTTGGGCACAAGCGATAGTGGCCCAAATAATGGGTAGCGCTAGACGTTATTGGAACTTATACTTGGGCTTTAATTGATGACATTAGGCCCATACATCTCCTAAACTAGAAAGAACAATCAAAAACTGTAGGAATAAGTTTGTTTCAAATATCACGAGATAAAAGTTCAAAAAAAAAAAATTCTTGTGAGTGAGTTGTGATTTTCACTTATTTTCCCTTTATTTATAGATTTATTCAAATTTCACTTTATTTACATCTTAACTTCGTCATATAGCAAAGAGTATTTAGCTCAACCGAATGCTCTTGTGAAGACATGCTTGGAATGAATATTGATATATTGATCATAATTTCAACAATAATACAATCAATTTATAATACAAGGTTGGAAGAAAAAGAAAGGAAAAATATTCTGCCTAATAAGGAAAACAAATAAACTACCAATTATCCTAAAATAAAAGTTTCCTAATTAATCATAATTTCCATCTATGATATTCTTCTATACTTGGACGTTTTCCCCACTCCCCCTTAAGTTGACCTATAGATGTTGACCAGGTTCAACTTGCATTTAAAGTCATCAAACATTTGTCTGGATAACCCTTTGGTGAACATATTTGTCATTTGCTCTTTTGTTGGAATATATGTCAAGCAAATAATTTCTTCATCTACTTTTTCCTTGATAAAGTGTTCGTCAACTTCTACATATTTGGTTCTATCATGCTACACTGGATTGAGAAAAATATTGATTGCTGCTTTGTTGTCACAATATAGTTTGATTGGAAATTTCATTCCAACTTTCAGTTCTTCCAACAGTTTCTTTATCCATAAACCTTCACATATTCCCTATGCAACTACTCTAAATTCAGCTTCTACACTGCTTCGTGTCACTATATTCTATTTCTTACTTTTCCAAGTTATCAAATTTTTCCATACAAAAGTACAATAGCTTGAAGTCGACCTTCTATCTTCTGTTGATCCAGCCCAGTCTGCATCAGTGAATATTTCTACTCATTTTCGTTTATTTTTCTCGAAGAATAGTCCTTTCCCAGCTGTGCCTTTTAGATATCTGAGGATTTTATAAACTGCCTCCAAGTGAGCCTCTTTGGGAAAATGCATATGTTGGCTTACCACGCTTACTACAAAAGCTATGTCAGGTCTAGTGTACGAGAGATAGATTAATTTCCCAACCAGTCTTTGATATCTGTCTATTTCTAGTGAGTTCACTGTGTCCTTTGACAATTTTCCTGCCTCAATATGTGTGTCGCTTGGTTTGCATCCCAACATGTCGATTTCGATTAAAAGATCGAGAATGAATTTTCTTTGGGAAACATTAACACCCTTCTTTGATCTTGAAACCCCCATCCCTAAAAAGTATCGCATTTGTCCTAGGGTTTTTTACCTCAAACTCAGCGGCTAAATATCTCTTTAGTCTTTCCATTTCAATTATGTTATCCTCTGTTAGGATTATATCATCCACGTATGCAATTAGGATAGTCTTTATCCCATCTTTGGATTGTTGGAAGAACATTGTGTGATATGATTGCCCTTACTGGTATCCTTGACTTTGTAATACCTTTGCAAATCTATCAAACCAAGCTCTAGGTGACTGTTTGAGCCCATATAGAGATTTCTTCAGTTTACACACTTGATTTTCCTTATTTTTGTTGTTGAAGCCTGGTCGTCCTGTCATATAAACTTCTTCTACTAGATCCCCATTAAGAAAAGCATTCTTAATATCTAGTTGTTGAAGTGGTAAATCTAAATTTACTACTAACGACAAGAGAACTCGAATTGTATTGAGTTTTGCCATTGGTGCGAACGTTTCAGTGTAGTCGATGCCATATGTTTGAGTGTATCCTTTGACAACTAGACGTGCTTTATAAGGTTCTACTGTCCCATCTGCTTTGTACTTTATGTTAAAGACCCATTTGCAGCCTATATGTTTCTTTCCTTTCGGTAGGTCTAGCACTTCCCAAGTTTTATTTTTCTCCAAAGCATTCATTTCCTCAATTACTGCTTCTTTCCATTTGGGTGATTTCAAGGCCTCCTGAATATTCAGTGAGATTTCTGTTTTATCAAGGTTAGCAGTAAAAGTACGAAACTTTGTAGGTAGATCATTATAAGATATGAATTTTGAGATATGATGGAGAGTATATGACCGAGTTTGTTTCTGATAGCAATGGGTAGATTCAAATCCAGAGATTCATTGGATGGATTCTCCTCAAGTCCTATCACTAGTTCTGACTCTCTTGGTGCCTCAGATGTAAAAGTTTTCTTATACTTTGATTTTGATTTCCTTGAGTAAACCAATACCTCTTTGTCACTATGTTTTTCAACATCTCCCCTGAATTAAAGTTTTCTCCTGTATATGGCACTGAGTCTTTATCTCGAAGATATGAGAAGAATCTACAAAATCGGAGTATGTTTCTTTCACAGCCTCCCAGACATCTTTTGCAATGGGGAGGAAGAGATATGTTTTCCAACGGACGGTTTCATGGAATTCACTAGCCATGCCATTACCATGGAATTTTTAGAATTCCATCTTGACAGGAGTTTTGCATCGGTTGGCTTCTTCGTATCCCCAATCAAGTTTCGAAGCAAATGCCATTACCTAATTTCTCTTTTCCATCGATCACTAATTTTATTGATTGTGTCCATTCTCGAAAGTTCCTTCCATTCAGTTTTTCCACTATGAGTTGGAAGGATGAGTTTTTCAATTCCATTTGAGCCGAATGAGGAATTAGCATCTGCTTCGAATTGAGAAGTTTCAGACGTTGTGGATTCCTGGTTAGTGGGTGGGAATTCTGCCATTAGTCTACTAGGTTAGGATACTTAGCTTGATATCATGAAGACACGCTTGGAATGAATATTGATATATTGATCATAATTTCAACAATAATACAATCAATTTATAATACAAGGTGGGAAGAAAACAAGGAAAAATATTCTGGCTAATAAGGAAAATAAATAAACTGCCAATTATCCTAAAATACAAGTTTCCTAATTAATCATAATTTCCATCTATGATATTCTTCCATACTTGGACATTTTCTACATCTTGTACTAAAGATTTACGATACTCAAGGAAAGATAGCAAAATTATTTGGTAAAGATACAAAAATAAAACGTTTAATCTAAAATCTTATATGCAGCCACTTTGTTTGGTGAGAATGGATAAAGGAAATCTGACTAAATGAATAGCCCACATAGCATTTGATCTTATCCTTATTCATGGGATTGAAGTTGGATATTAATCATTATGGCCTCCTCATTGATTCCAAAGGCTATTCAACTGGGACACTTGGTCTTGTGACCTTTTGAAATCTTATTCTACTTGGTAAGACTTTGCTTTCACAATTCATATCATGCAAACAAATCGTCTCACGTTTTCAAACTAATTTACATCAAACAAAATTAAGGGGAGTTGAATGTTTTATGTGGAGCATTAATGTAGATGCATGATCGAAATAGGGCTGGATTCAGAGGGAGTAAATTTTCGGACTTGATTTTAAGTATGTATCTTCAGTTGGTATCAAAGTTGAAGGTCTTATGTTCGAGTTGATGCTGGAGAATTCTCATGGATTGGGTGGAAAATGTAAGAGGATGTTTGAAACAAGGGAGTGGAGGTGGTTTTTGGGACTTGATTCGGAATCTGAAAACTCATCATCTAATGCAGTGAAGGATCTGAGTGCACTAAATGTCCCAACGTATGTGATAGTGGATCAAGAAACTGAAAGTTAGGTGAAAATTGAGATTTAGGAAAGGACATAGAACGATTTTGATTTACGAGTAACATACCGTGAAAAAGTTTCATCAATTATTCATAGAATCAATTAGAATTCACTCTCCTTTTGTCTCAAAATCTCTTTGACATCGTGAGCATGTTCGAACCGACTTCAAAGAAGATAGTGTATTGAAGTTTCACGCTGGACGTAATTATTCAATCATCGAGTGGGGAAATATTTATTATCCGAAAAATAAATAAATAAATAAAATTGATCAGCACATCCATTTATTTTATGACAATGAAATTAACCTAAGTGGGCCATTTTATAAGGAAATGGGAACTTTTTTTTTCTGAATTTCAAATGTAATTAGTCAGCACTAATGTATGTTAACAACATTAATTAAACTAATCAAAACCAATGATCTCTGGTTTACCAACAATATCTAAACTTGCTTAGATCCGTTTAAGAAATTTGTAGGCATATAACATTATTTCATTGTTTACCTTATCAATTACACACTTTTGACTTGTTTAAGAAAGTCGACATTGCAATATTGAGCATTTTTAAAAAAAATATTATTTTAATTATACTTTGAGTATGTTTAATCTTATCAAATATATAAAAGTTATTCTTGCCTTCTACATGCAAGTTCTTGCTATTAGCATTTGATCATATCTTCGGTGGTGCTTCAATATTTGCATTCTCGATTTCGTTCTCCTACATTTTCAGTATATTTAACTTAAATCTCGTGTTGTCCTCTCTCTCTCTCTCTCTCTCTCTCTCTCTCAAAATGTCATAGTGACCCGTATTTTTATTTAAAAAATAAATTAAAATCTTATTTATATATTACATCAGTCATATTCAGTACTGCTTTCGTGCATGTACATTCCTATTACCAGCATTGTAATCATACTTCAACGTTCTATTTCTCTCGTCTCTTGCTCTATTTTAATATGTGCGAATGGGTTTGCTTGAGCCCCATTTTTATTGAAAATAGATTTTGTAATAGTAATTTTTTGGAAAATATATTATAAAAAGTAGGAAAAAATTTTGAATTTACGTGTAAAATTATTTTATTGGGAGAATATGTGGTTGAAAGTGAATTTGGCGAATAATGAGTTTTCTCAAGTGATGTCTAGTCGGTCAATCTCTAAAAAAAAAAAAACTAGTTTATCATTATCCTCCCTATTATTACAACAACTTCATGCTCCTTTTCATCTTGTCCATTGTTGCTGGGTCAACAAGCTAAGGCGCAGTCTTTTACCATAATTGAGTTGTGTGGAAAATAGATGCACAACTATTGATTATTTGTTCTGAAAGTACTAAATAATGCTGCACATTTGTGTATAAGATGATTACGCCATAGAAATTTCAGAAGAAAGAAATTGATTATTATGTCTGATGATCCATTTGTTGGTCCCATAAGCATATGATATTGTTTATTTGTTTGTGTTTATCTAAGCAGCTTATAATCAATTGTGGGTTTTCACATGCAAGTTGGGCGATTACATGTAAGTAGATGTTGCTGCAGGAATTCCCAATTATTTGAATCACTAGTCTTTGTGTGCAAGCAATGTTGAGAATTTAATTGCACATTCAGATTATTTTCTGTTAAGAAAGAAAAGAAAATAAAGAGATATTAATTACACAGTCGCCCCCAAAATTTAATATTCGACATAAGGGATGCAAGTATTGAATTTGGTGCGTTAGATTGGAGAAGATTTGAAAGAATAGATGATAAATTAATAAATTCGATTGAAAAAATGTATAATTGATCCCTAGCTTATTGTCTCAATAGCGTGTTTAAGCTAGATTATTTCTATGGTTAAACTCAACCAATTTATTGTGAAGAACTTATAACATACATTATGGAAAAATTATAATATACAACTTGGTTGACATTTCTCATAATCTAAGGTTTTATGAGTCAAAAACCTCAAATATCACGCACTCTATACGTAGATTTGTGTCAATTGTTAATCAATTCGTGGGAGAAAAAGCCAAGTGTTCCTCATATGTATATATTTATGTGGATAATTACAATAGAGTACTCAAACCTTAAATGTGCATATTACACTCAAATCCTTTAAATCATAGCAATGGAGGTCCCCGAACCCTTCTAAATTGTGTGCCAAGAGGACCTTTGGATGGTGCCATGTCAACACCCTGTTCAAATTCTGTCAAAAAAGTCTATACCTGCAGGTTTATTGTAATATTTTTTGTCTATTGATATGGTTTGGTGAATTGGGGAAGTTGAATATTTTTGGTCAGTTGATAGTTTTTTATTTTTTTTATGTAAATCGTTAGAATCCTTTTTGTGTACATTTTTGAAAGGTTTGAGACATTCGCTCCACATTTTTGGATGGTTTGGGACATTCGATGCAATTTTTTCTTTTGAGTTAATTAAAAGTTAAAAATCATTTTATCCTTTTTAAATTTTTCATATTAAAATATCGAACTGATTACAAGTTTTTTCGATCAACAAAGAAATTAGAACTAAAGAAAGAATAGCGAGAATAAAAAATTTAGAAAATTGCAAATTGATGTTACGTCGATATCTCAACTTTAGCATGAAAATGGTCATTATCGTGTGAGATATCGACGTAACATCACAATATCATAAGCACAAGAATAACAAATCTTCTTTATTTAATTTTAGTTTTCTAAAATAGATGGATCAAATAAACTACAAATTTATTATGTCAAAACTATAATTATTCGAGAAAAAATGAGATTTTAAATTTTTAAAACACATCATGTGAATAATTATTAATTAGAGTTAGTTAGATCCTGACCTGACAACATATTATCATAGGAATAAGAAAAACTAAGAAAAACACTTCTTCGTTTTTCTAATATTCTTTTAGAGTAGATGTATCAAATTGATCACAAATTTATTAGGTCAAAGAAAAAACTGCAATTAAATGAAGAAAAGTGAAAATAAAAAATTTAAAACACATCATAGAAATAATCATTAATTGTTAAATGTATACTTGAGGCACGTGACAACTTCCAGTCGATGCATGTGGACTGGCAATGTTCATGCTGAAGTTGAGAGCTGCTATTGTGCACCTATGGGACTACAATTGGTTGTTGTAACTATATTGATTCTCACGTGCACGTCATACACAGACGACATTCTTTTTACTTGTTCACCACTCAAAAACTTGTGTGTGTATATATATATATATATATACAGCATTTGTACTTTGTAATTGATATGTGAAAATTAATCATTTCTTTTCCACTTGCTTATCAATTCTGAATTCTATTTTTATTCAATTTCAACTTGGTATCAGATCCATCAATTGTTAACACCGGATCTAATGACAATGCACAATTAGCTCGGCCAGCTTCAAGCACACCGATCCTTTAATGTTGGGAGGAAATTAGATGCCTTCATTTGGAATAAGTCTTACTCAAGTTCAACCAGTGAAGCTTGACGGGAACAATTTTCTGTTGTGGAAAAACATGGTTATGCCAATGATTAAGGGACATAATCTCGAAGCCTTCATCACATGAACTAAAGGTTGTCCAGCAGAATTCCTAGCAACACAAACCATTGGTCCTGTTGGTGTTACCGTTGAAATGACCCCAAATGTTAAGTATGGGAAGTGGATGTCTACTGATCAACTATTAATGGGTTGGTTGTATTCATCAATGACACCACAGATAGCCATGAGAGTGATGGGATCCTCAAACTCTTGCAACCTCTGGAATGTAGTTCAGGAGAGTGTTGGAGCTATGATCAACCACTAGTGTTACCATTGAAATGACCCAAAATGTTAAGTATGGGAAGTGGATGTCTACTGATCAACTATTAATGGGTTGGCTGTATTCATCAATGACACCATAGATCGCCATGAGAGTGATGGGATCCTCAAACTCTTGCAACCTCTGGAATGTAGTTCAGGAGAGTGTTGGAGCTATGAACAAATCAAGGATAGCCTTCCTCATCAGTGAACTTCAAAGGACAAGAAAATGATCGATGAGTGTTGATCAATACCTCAACACAGTCAAGCAACTAGAAGACAACCTTGCAATTGCTGGAAAAAGCATTCCTCACAGTGATCTTGTTACTCAAGTGTTAGCTAGATTAGATGAAAAATATACTCATATTGTAGTTCAAATCAATAGTAGAGAGTCCATCTCTTAGCATGTATTGCAGTCTGTACTCATGACTTATGAGAGTAGAATTGAACACCTTAATGCTGTGAAAAATAGCCTAGCCTCAGTGAACTTAAGTCAAGCCTCAATAAATTTTATTCACAGATCAAACACTAACAGAGGTGGAAGAAACAACAACTATAGGGGAGGCAGAAACACAGGTAGATAAGGTAGGCAAATTGCAAGCAAATGACTGTGCCAAATCTGTGGAATGAGCACCCATTCAACAGAGAAATGTTTTAATCGTTATGATTGAGAGGTACATGGGTACAAAACCTGATCACCACTATCAAAACAAATTTCCCGGACCAACTGCCCTTACAGCTTCATCAAGAACTATTACAGATCCAGCTTAATTTGCAGATTCAGGAGCAAGCAATCATGTCATTGTTGACAAAGCGAATCTGATTGAGTTACGTGAGTATGGTGGTAAGGAAGGTCTTACTGTTGGTAATGGAAACAAACTTTAGATCTCTCACATTGGCATTAATCGCTTGAGCACAAAGGATAACAAGTCATTGGTTCTTAGTAATGTGCTATTGGTACCTTCAATCAAGAAAAATCTGATAAGTGTCTCATAGTTAACTTCTGATAATAGCGTATTTATGGAATGGAAGCTATCAAGGAAAAACAGACGGAAGAGGTGCCACAGGAAGGGAAACTTAAGGATGGTTTGTATCAGATTGAACACCCAGATCAAGTTAAGAGATCCCCTTATCAAGAGTCGGTCCACTCAAATAAGTTAAACTCTTCAGGTTTTGTTACTAAGTCTAAAGAGTCCCGAAGTGCCATAGAATATGAGTCCAAATTGAAACTAGTACACATGAGGCTTGAACATCCTACAGGTCCTATAATGTCACGAGTGCTCAAATCATGTAATGAAAAACTTGATGTAAATGAAGTTAGTCAATTTTGTGATGTATGTCAACTTGGTAAATCATATTCCCTACCATTCAAACATTCTACTTCACATGCATCAGCTCCTCTTGACTTAATCCATCTAGATGTTTGGGGTCCTGCACCTATACAATCTACTTCTGGTTTTAGGTTTTATAGTCTTTTCATTGATAACTACAGTAGGTATGCTTGGATATATTCCATGAGAAACAAATTAAAAGCTTTAAACTCGTTCACTCAATTCAAAATTTTAGTTGAAAACAAGTTTAACAAGAAAATAAAGGCACTTCAGTCACATTTGGTAGGTGAGTTTAGGGCTTTCACTGATTTAGCTCAACTATCTAGCTTTAATATGTGATTTTCTTGTCATCACACCTCAGCTCAAAATGGTAGAGCATAAAGAAAACACAGACATATAAAATTGGTCTAACTTGCTCAAGCTAGCATGCCCTTGCATTATTGGTGGGAGTCTTTTCACACAGCCACTTATCTCATCAACAAATTACCTACTCATGTTCTTAAGATGAAGTCACCCTCTCAAGTTCTAAACAATGAGCAAACTAACTACAAGTTTCTTAAAATTTTTGGATGCGCTTGCTTTCCTTGCCTAAGACCTTATCAAGATCACAAGTTCAGTTTCCATTCTAAAAAAAGTGTATTTCTTGGGTTCATTAACTCACATAAAGGTTATAAGTATCTCAGTCCAACTGGTAGAGTCTACATATCCAGGCATGTAGTCTTCAATGAAAAGGAATTTTCATTCCAGTTCGATTTTCTCAACAAAAGCAATAACTCACCAAAATCTGAAACCATTATTCAATGTCTACCATGTCATACTTCTCTAAACTTTGATCCAACGTGCTCAACTAATACAACTCATGCTTATGCAACTCTACCAGCAATATCTCACAGTTCTGATCAATTAGAAATGTCTGAAAATGAGACACCTGAAGTGAATGAAAATCAAAACTCAAAGACAAGCAACGAACACACTCAAAGGGAAAATCAAGAAAGAATTGAAAATGTTAAGATAGAGCAAACTGAAATGAACAATGAGCTAAATCAAGGTGAGGCAGAACTAAGTAGACAGAATGTTGAGCATCCTATGATTACCAGAAATAAAGATGGTATCTTTAAACCAAATGTATACTCAACTTAATGCAAAGAATACAGAGTTGATCTAAGCCTTGTTGAACCAAATGATGTACCTGAGGCCTTGTCCAACAAAAATTGGAGAGGAGCAATGGATAATGAATACAGAGCGTTGATAAGAAACAAGACTTGAAAATTAGTGCCACCATTGGTTAATCAGAATGTGATAAGAAACAAGTGGGCATTCAAGCTTAAACGAGATATTGAAGGGAAAGTACTGAAGTACAAGGCCAGACTTGTTGTAAAAATATTCCTACAAATTTCAGGTGTTGATTATCATGAACCTTTAGTCTGGTAATAAAGGCATCTACCCTAGGAATAATTCTTTCATTTGCTGTCTTGAAGGGCTGGAGTGTTGGAAAAGTTGATGTTAACAATGCCTTCTTGAATGGAAAGCTAAATGAAGAAGGTATATGAACCAGCCAGAAGGTTTTGTAGACAAGGTCAATCTTACTTTTTTTATGCAGGCTTGAAAAAGCTCTTTATGGACTAAAGCAAGCATCTAGAGCATGGTATAAAAGGTTGAAAAAGACACTTTTAGACTGGAAGTTTATTAAGTCCAAGGCAAATAGCTCCCTGTTCTTTTATATGAATCAGAAACAAGTGATTTTTGCCTTGGTGTATGTTGATGATATAGTAATTATTGGCAATTATCACAATGTGCTGCAAAGCTTCATTAACAGACTAAACACACAATTCACACTAAAGGATATAGGTGAACTGCATCAGTTTCTTGGAATTGAGGTAAGAAGGTATGAATTAGGAATGCACCTCACTTAGATTAAGTACATAAAAGACTTATTGAAAAGGTTTAATTTTGAGCATTTTAAACCTTGTGCAACACCTATGACAGTAGACAAGTACATTTCTAAGAATGAATGTAAGAAAATGGTATATCCTTCCTCATATAGAAGTACAATAGGTGGGCTGCAATATTTGGGACATACACGGCCTGATATAACTTTTGCGGTAAACAAGTTAAGTCAATTCCTACAAACTCCTTCAGATGTCCATTGGAAGGCGGTAAAGATGATCTTCAGATATATAAGAGGAACAATTGAACAAGGTTTATTGATCCAAATAAGTGACAAAATGGATATCACTGGGTTCGCTAATGCAGATTGGGCTTCATGCCTTGATGACAGAAGATCGACAACCGATTATTGTATCTATTTAGGAGATACATTAGTGGCCTGGTATTTAAAGAAATAACAAGTAGTGGCAAGGTCAAGTACTGAATCAGAGTACAGAGCTCTAGCGCAAGCCTCTGCTGAGATAACTTGGATTGAGTCATTGCTTAAATAAATCAAATTACAGTCTGTCTCACTCCCTATCCTATGGTGTGACAATCTTAGTGCAAGTGTCTTAGCCTCTAATCCAATTTACCATGCACAAACAAAGCATATTGAATTAGATATATACTTTTTCAGGGATAAAGTTCTTGAAGGGAAGTTGAAAATACAATAGTTTCATCATCAGACAAAATTGCATGTTTATTGACGAAACCTCTTGCTCAAACCAGATTTCTATTTCTCAAGGACAAGCTTGGAGTAAAGGAATAAACTCCAGCTTGAGGGAGGATGTTAAAATATATACTTGAGGCTCGTGACAATTTGTAGTAGATGCATGTGGATTGGCAATGTTCATGCTAAAGCTGAAAGCTGCTATTGTGCACCTATGGGACCACAATTGATTGTTGTAACTATATTGATTCTCATGTGTACATCACACACTGACCACATTCTTTTTACTTGTTCACCACTCCAAAACTTGTATATATATACAGCCTTTGTACATTGTAATTGATATGTGAAAATTAATCATTTCTTCTCCACTTGCTTATCAGTTTTGAATTTTGTTTTTATTAAATTTGAACTTTAACTAGGATTAGATGCAGATGTATCATCATATTATGACAATAAAGCCATGAGGCAAAATGTGATTGAATTTTTTTTCCTCTTTTTCTCATTTTCCAATGATGCGGCGTCATATAAAGAATTTTCTGTCAAAATATTATGTACTTGTAATATGATTGTTAACAAATTTAATCTTTTCATTAACGAAATGTAATTATTTACATAGTAGTAAATTAAATTTGTTCAAATATATAAATTTTTAAGAATAAAAAAGTGAAGAAAATGATGAAACATTGTTCATTTGGTGCAACTTTTGGTGTAATGTGTTGGAGATTATTTTTAGTTTGGTGTAAGATTTTGTGCAAAATGGTGTAAAAGTTACCTCAAATTTGGTGTAAAGTTGGAGATGACCTAACAACATATTATTATAAGCACGAGAGAAACATAGAAAATTCATCTTCATTTTTCTAAGGTAAATGCATTAATTAACCACAATTAAAAGGTCGATATAAAAACTATACTTACTCGGAAAATAGATAGAATTAAAAATTAAAAGACATCATAAAAAATAATTAATGAGGATTAAGCCTGTTTGACACATGGCTTTTTTTTTCAAAGGAAAAATGATTTTTTTTTTTTTTAGAATGTGTTGTTAAGAAGTGAATAAAAATTGAAAATTTCGTAAAGTGCAGTTGAAAACATTTTTGGAAAAAATTTAAAAAATCCTCTAACAATATGGTAAGCACAAGAAAATGTGGATTTATTTATTTATTTATTATTATTATTATTATTATTATTGGTGGTGCTGGTGTTGTTATTGTTATTGTTATTATTGTTGTTGTTATTATTATTAGATGAATTGACTACAAATTTACTAAATTAACAAAAGAACTATAATAATTCTAGGAAAAAGATAAATTGTAAATTTTAAAAAGGGTGATTAGTGCATAACGTCCCTATCTTTTAATATTTTTGTGGAAAATATCATTACCTTTCATTTTTAGCATTTTCACCCTCATTTTCACTTTTCATTGCACAAAATATCATTTTCATCAATTTTCTCAATTAAAAATTGTGAAATGACAAACATACCCTTCTTTTTAAATAAAAAAAATTACAATCATAGTCTCAATTTAAAAAAAAAAAACACAAATTGAGTTCTAAATAAAGTATTAAAATGGTAATTAGCACATAACGTTCTCATCTTTCACTATTATTGCGAAAAACGTATAAATCTTTCATTTTTTGATATTTTCACCATTGATTACATTTTTTATTGCGCAAATCATCATTTCTATCCATTTTCATTCAATTTCTCAATAAACGGCTGTAAAATAAAGAATATACATTTCTATTTAAATAAAAAAAATTATAGAATTAATTGTAATCATAGTCCCTTTTTTTAAAAAAAAAAAGTGCAAGTGAGACCTAAATAAATTATTAAAAAATTAGAAATTATCTTTATTTAAAAAAAAAAAGTATAAACGAGTCCTAAATAAATTATTAAAAATTAAAAATTAAAAAAATCTTTATTTTTTTAAATTGGAAAGTATATTCATCATTTCACAGCTTTTTATTGATAAATTGGATGAACAATAATAAGAATGATAGTTTACTCAATCAAATGTGTAATTAAGAATGAAAATGCTAATAAAAGAAAAAGAAATGTAAAGACCTTTTTTCGCAATAACAGTGAAAGATGTGAATATTATGAAAAAAGTAATAATTATGGTTAGATACCCACGTAATATTCTATTATTATCCTACATAAATAAAAGAGTCAATTTGGTTGTTACTGTTCATAAGTCGAGCCGAGCCAAGTAGCTTTATGGCTCTCGACTAAACCTTTTTTTTTTAACGTTTGATTCAGTATTTTAAGAGCTCGACTTGGTTAAGCCGTTTTTTCTAAACCTTTTTTTATTTCACAACTCTTTATTGATAAATTGGATTTTAAAAAAAAATGTAAAGACGTTTTTCACAATAATAGTGAAACATATGGATATTATGAAAAAAGTAATAATTATGGTTAGATACTTACGTAACATTCTATTATTATCCTACATAAATAAAAGAGCCACTTGGTTGTTACTGTTCATAAATCGAGCCGAACCAAATGGCTTTATGGCTCGGCCGGCTCGGCTCGACTAAGCCCTTTTTGCTAAGCCCTTTTTTTAATTATTTTTTTAAAATTTTTTTACGTTTGATTCAGTATTTTAAAGGCTCGGCTCGA
>CAIGRB010170123.1:0-27397 GCA_903798255.1 Fraxinus quadrangulata | reverse complement strand
GTCTTGACTACATACGTCTTGCATATGATTTAAGTAAAGAAATTTAATTCTGGTGCAACTGATACATTTAATTGGAGAGTCTATGAGCACGAAATGAACAAGATATAATGTCTTACCTTAATAGGTAGAAAAATGAGGGCTATGTTGAACTTCATTTAACAGGAGACATAATGCCTTACCTTTAGTGGACATCAACACCTAATCATCTATGTCATGTCTTTTTTTTAAAATGAACAGAGAAACATTCAAACGCAAAGTCTAGAAAATAAGTTTTGAATCAAATATCTTAATATTATTTTTATCACATATCATCATTTCAGTATTTTAAGTTTAATGTAACTAATGCTTAAGACAAATAATTTTTTTTTATATTTATGATATTATATAGTCAATTATACTATGGCACGTGCATGTTACTTGTATTATTATAAGCCCAAGAAAAACACGGAGAATGTGTTACTCTTATATTTTTCCACTTTATTTGATTGAAACGTCCACAAATTTATTTGATCATCATTATTGAAAATTTAAAAGGAAATCATAAAAGTAATGATTTAATAAGGATTAGATACCGCCATAACATCACATTATCTGATTATCAATCATAAACACAAGAAAAGCATGGAAATTGCTTCTTTATTTATTATGAATCAAATTTTTATTAGGTTTATAAAAAAATAAATAATTAAACCTCATAAAAGAGACAATTAAAAATTGACAAGACATCATAGTATTTATCAATCTTTCTTTAATTGCAGTTAGATACCGACATAACATCAGAGTATTTGTCTTAAATACATCACTTAGGGCACTTTCCACTTAAAAATAAATAAAATTTGGACGGCACCAAATTTGTATTATCATCATGTTTCATCTTTGATGGTCCTTATCATTAATTAAAATTATTTATCTTAATATTAATTAATTAATCAGATGAATTTATATTAAAACATCATTCTAAATCAGCTTAATCTAAGTTGTTATACTTATCCACTTATAAAAATATATATGTGAGATCACTGTTACATGCGGCCGTTTATTTTAATTTACTTTCTAATTTCATATTTAATTAAAAAATGTTTTTGCAAAGTTTATTGTGAGATTTGACTATGAGGTTGTCAAAAATAATTAATTAATTAATTAAACTACTTCTTTGTGGTTCTAATTAAAACTTGATGAATACGCTTTTGCTTAGAAGGTGTGTTCAGAAAAATAATTTGTGATATCAACTAATACGTATTATTTTCTATTTTTAAAAAAATATTTCTATATAAATTTGTAATGACCGGGGTTGAACCAATGAATCGGTGTTTCAGTCGGATCAATGAATCCTAAAAAATGTTGTTAAATAGTACTAATAAGTTAAATATTTTCTAAAAACAATTTTTATCCATAACGCCGGCCCCAATAGAAACCCTATTGTAAGTTAATTATATTTACAGAAATGATGCTGCTTATAGAAGAATTATTTTTCGATTACAAATTAAAATGGTCGTTAGTCTAAAACAGAGTATCCTTTGACTTTGACAAAATATGATTGCTACAAAGGTCAGTGTCCAAAAGCTCCTTAGTTTAGTTAGATTAATTACTAATTAATTTAAATTATCAGAGGCTTAAGGAACAAAAGAATGTCAAAATAGCTTAAGAGTCACGCAAAGTAAGCATTCAGATTCTACACGATTCTCTATGTGTGATTAGTGCCCTTGATTAAGGACGTCATCTTTTTAATAACTCCATTTATGGTTCGTTACGCTAAATCCTCACTGTTCCCGAATTATTTTTTAATAATCCCTTGATTGATTATTGGTGAAATTCTGAAATTAGAGAATGAAGGAAATTTACGTTACCTTACTAAGATTTCAACCTAATCTTTTTAATATATATTTTATTCCTTGTAATGCTGTTACCTTAATCTTCTGTTTGCTTATTCTCTTCTTGTCTTTATCCTTCCTCGGGTTGTCGGCCAAGATTTTACTCTGGTTAAAATAATCATTACAAGATATTTTACATTTAACCAAACAAGTTCTTGTACGTTATGTACAGAAAATTCTTTCTTAAAAGTAAAATTTATTATACGATGATAAAATTATTCTTTTTGTTATTTAAAATTGGTAGATTTGGATCAAGTTGAGCTACTACCAACGTTTTGATTTCGAGCAATATATCATCGAGTGACTCAGATATATAACGTCCTAAAGCATGACCACCTAGTTTTAAAATAAATATGCGTGAAATATTTATCTATCAATCGATTCATTTCAGATATGTAGTAAAATAAAACTTTTGATATTCGAGAAAGAGTTAGTAACCTACCATGCATTATTACAATGGTGATTGTGATCAATATTATCATTTTAAACCTGGCTAATTTGGATTTACTTAACCAAAGGGCTCCACAAGCAAAGAAAATTGAATAAACCTAAGGGCTAATCATTCAGAGTTTTAAGGACAATTTAAAAGAAATGGTTTATCCTTTTGGCTTTCGATAGAAATATATTTGAATTAAAAAGAATTAGACGGCGCCAACTCTAATCTACCATGTCGAGGCGCATGCTAGAACTGGTTAACATAGTTGTTAGGTCCTAATCCCTTAATTATTCCACATCGGTCTTATTCATCTTGTTCTAATAAAATGGACCCACCCGATTGGAAAGGATCCGAATTAGTCAAATTTCAAATAGTTTAATCTATATTTCTCAAATATGTATTCTACGGCGCCCAATTTGTTGCGGTGTGAAACCTTTGTTTGTCTATTATTATTTCAATTTTTTTTTCCTCAATTCATATTCAAACATATATTCTTACGATAAAATATTTTACACGTAAATTTAAAATATTATTCACTATTTTAAAATTCATTTTCCTATTTTAATGGCAGATAAATCGGGGCTGAATAATGGGGATTGAGGTTAGTCGAACTCACTAAGCCCATATTTGGTTTAATGTAAGTCGGTCAATATTTAACTTTAACTATATATTTCACAACTTTTTAATTATATATTTCATTAATTCCTATCAAAATTTACTAAAAATATGATTTTAATCTCCATAAAACAGGGGACAAGCAACAATAAGTATTATCTTAGCAAAGTAAAATTTGTTCATTGAACCCAAATGTTAGTTGGAACACTTGACCCACGTATGCACAGTGTAACAAAAAAATTTTAATATTAAGAAAGTGGTGAGGATTATAGAGATATGTATTCCACCCACTCCTCATCTTTAACCTTATCTCCTTAAAATTTAGCTCTCAACTCCATATTTTATTTTTTAAAAAAAGATATTTACACACCCACGCGCATATAGGGGAATCGAGCCGGTTCGCGAGTCGAAATTTGAGACTCAAGCTTGACTCGGGTAAAAATGGTTCGAACTTTTTTTAACTCGAGTTGAGCCTAGTCGAGTCGAGCCGAGCCGAGCTTAGCTTAGCTTAGCTTTTGCTCGACCAAAAAAATTAGGTTCAACTTGAACTTTCGGCTCAGGCCCTGTCGAGTCAAGCCGGCTCACGATTTTTTATTTTTTTCAAAAAGTAAATTTTCTGCAAAGGCAGCGTGTGCAGCTACATGCTGGTTTGATTTCATTTTTTAATTTACCTTTTTTTTTCAAAATATAACGGCAGCAGCTAATTACCTGCACGCTAAGGCAGCAGGCAGTGTTTAGCGGCCTATAAATGGTTTTTAAAAAAATATTGCAAGCAGCTAGCTACTGATTGCAAAGGCAGCAGGCACTGTGTAGCTGCATATAAATTGTTTTGTTTTTTAAGGTCTGGATCGTTAAGGGCCAAAAATAGCCCATGACTCAAGTTGACGAGTCACACAGGCAAGCCCGAGCTCGAGCAATCGCTCCAAAATGGGACTCAACCTGAGCCACGGGGTGCTCGAGCCGGCGTTCGAAATAGGTGTACACCCATACACACATGATAATAATTTGAACTCTCAAAAAGTTTTGATAGCCGACCTGAACCATGGACCGCTCGAGCCGACGAGCGAAATTGATACCCCTACACAAGTCATAATAATTTGAAACCTCAAAAAAATTTGGTCAAATTTGGTCAATACAAGAAAAATGATTGCAATTGAAGTTTTACTCATGCCCTCTAAATGTAATGACAAGAATAACCTTGGTGAATTTTTAGTTCACTTATCATGCACGTAAAGGGAAGTTAACATTTGTCCCTTAATGGGGAGGCATAAAGCAATCTGATCTCTTGCTTACACGGCTGAGTATACTTAGATTCATAACAAATTGGGAACATAAATTGACAACAAAAATCCATGTAATGTATGATATATGTTTATGCATCTTTGCTTAGATTTTGAGGGATTGGAATCAATTAGTTTGTACTTAGTTATAATTTTATTCGCTAATTTTAAAATAGTAAAAAGAACGGATTTGTAGGTTTTTTTAATCGAATTGGAAGAAAACATTGACCGAAAACGAGTTTCTAAAATTAAATGATAATCTTAAAATTGAAAATAAGTGATAGAGCTCAATTGGATTGGACAACACTCAAATGGTGTACACATCACGTGCGCAGGCGCTTTCAAGAAATGGAATATGCGTTAAGCAACATCCTCTGTCCGGCCAGATCTTGATTTTGTTTTTAATTGAATTGATTAATTAAGGCCAGTTTTTTGGAATTAATGCTGTCGAATTGACTCTGTACCAGTTTTGAGGTATATATTATAAAACATGCTAATTATAATTCTTATTGCAAATTAGTATTCAATTATTCCATTTAGAAACTTCCATTATATAGATAGATGCCCTTAATTTGGAATATTAGAACTTTCAATCTGATTGATTTTAATAAATTAATTTCAAAGCAAGGTTAACCTAGGAATTTAGGGTGACGATTAAGTTCTCTCAATCTGCTATAACTATAAATGTTAATCAACCCTTTAAGTTCGTGTGCTGTGAGAGGTTGAGACGCATTAACATACCAAGATCTATCTCAAGTAATAAGAGTTTAGTTCACTGACCTGAGTTACATGAGAAATAACTCAGATGCTAATACATTGATCATTCTTTTGTACTTCAACGGCTTGAGATTCTACTCTTAACATGCATTGCAAGTTGATGATTTGTTTTAAAATTTCATCCTTGAATTTGATTATTCATTTGAGTGTTAGATGAATCGAATTGCTCAATTTATTAAATTTTTTGTGCTTCGATATTATATTGAGTCTAAGATTTCATTTTAAAAGACCGACATTTTACTAGTAGTCGAAATCCACACCCGCTAATTACCATTTGCATATTTAAGTAATGTGATAATTTACTTTTAAAATTTGTTTGTGTCAAATTTGAGAAATTTTATTATTTTAATCTTTAGCATTCTCTTATTTATTAGTTGTAATTAAAGCAAATTAACGTATCAGGTAAACCAATTTAAGAATCGTTAAAAACAATCAATGTAGTTTTGATCTTCACTTAATCTAAAATCAAAGTAAGAAATTGAATTGCACTAGACAGGCTTAATGAGAATGAGCAGGGGGATGCATCACATCAGCCTTGAGGATCGAAATTGGCCGGCCACCCATGCATTTGCGTGTCTTGGTTTCATCGTAAACCAAATTACAATCCATCATATACAAATAGTCGTTTTACCCCTCCAATTTTTTAAAGCATAATCTCGTACTACTAAAATTAAAATTAAAATTAAAATTAAAAAAAAAACGTAATATAGAATGATTCACTCGATATGCAATGTTTGGGTCCCTTCACACGATTTTATCATAATCTTTTTTGAACTCGTCTCTCTCTTTATTAAGAGCATATCTCACCTTAATGTCCTTTTGAAATGCTAGGTTTATTTTATAAATATTCCGTTGATTAATCCGAAAAAAGTCAAGAGTGGAACACATAATAAACATTTCAAGAAAACAAAATGTGAGGTAAATTGACCCATTCTTTATGTGAATCAGCCAATTTTTACGTCAACTAATTGATACTTGTCTTTTTCCGATGGTCTTCAATTATTAGGTTTTCTACCGTAGTTGAACCAGTTCATTTTGACAACATTCATGAAAACTAAGTTGATTAATAGTGAGGAGAAGAATAGATTGATTTTGAAATAGAGTTTTTTGGAGAATGTGTTATTAAAAAGTAAGGAAAATATTTGAGTTTATATAAAATATTATTTTATTGATAGAATGAGCAATTGATTGAAGGAGAGGAGAAAATTAAAATTTAATAGAAGTCAAGCAGGGTTGGAGGAGTCGAAATTAAACTTCTCTGTTTTTAGCTGACTTTTCGTCAACAGCTAAATTACGTACACTGGCATATTCCTCACCTCGCACCTTTCAATTTGCATCTTCTCGTCACACGTGGCACTTTCACAGACGCCCGCCACGCCACCCAATGACGACCTAGGAGGGTATAAATATTTTGCCACGTGTTACGATGTGCAATATGAGGAACCAAACAATTCACCTGTTCCCAAACCTCCCAACAAAATGTGGGCCCAAAATGACTCAACTGCACACCTCCTTTGACAAACTCCACCATATTAAGCTCCAAGAATCGTATGTTCTATCTTTAAGAGTCGGGATTCAATTTTGCTTTCTCTTTTCTTGTTGATTAGATGTAACACTTACATCGTAGTGTTCGTCCGTACTTGAGTATGATTTGATCAAATCAAAATTTTAAAATTTTTTTAGAACGTTCTATTTATTTTCAATCACATATTTTTCAATAAAATAATATTTTACATCACATCAATAAATTTTCTTTCTTTTTCAATCACACATTTTCCATCAATCTACTATTTCTAAATATCTTATTTCAAAATAATGTGGCTCAATTTTTTTTTTTTTTTCAAAAATAGAACTCAAACAGAGATTAAGGGGTTATTCTCTTTGTATTTCAATTTTATGTTTTGAATTCATTTTGGATTTTATGTTTCGAATATTCATTTTGAGATTGTTGAAGATGTATTTTTTTTGACATTTTGAAAAATTATTTTAAAAACACCAAAAATGCGTTTTGAAAATTTTATATTGATTATAATTGAAAATACTCGTCGTTTTGAGTTTTCTTTATAAATTTTTAACTTGTTTTCAAAAACGCATTTTGAAAATAAGAAAGAGAACACGTTTTCACTGGTTAAAAAAATAAAAAACAGAAAACGACTTAAAATTGATAAAGAGAATATATCATAAGTGAATGAGAAAACTTTTCATTTTCTAAGAAACTGTTTGCCATGGCTTTTGAAAAGTCGAAAAAAACTTTTGACACCCAAAAGCAATTTTTGAACCTGATTGATTAATTTTATGAAAGCATTTTTACTAATTAAAAGAGTTTTTAGAGAAAATTGGTTCAATATGAATTCTTATAAAAACATTTTTAAAATATGAAATGTTTTTAAATATTAGTTTTAAACAAAAATTAAGAGAACTTTAAAACACTCTTCTACAAAAAGTAAAAATAAAAGCAAAAATTATGTCATACGTGCTCTAAGTACATGATAAACTACTTGAAGCTTAGTTAGATACATACATCATACACTATTTAAATTATATTTGTGTGTATTTGAATATGATTTGATATTTCACTATCAACTTCTTTGTCTGAAAAAGGAAAGTTTTTGAGAATTTTAGAAGTACTATTCAGAGTTGAACGTGTATTAAACGTTATTTTGAAATACTTTATAAGTGCTATAAAAGTAATATTTGATACTAATTTATTAGGAGAATTTGATGAGTCTCAAAGAGCTAATAAAATAAAATTTAGGATAGAAATATAAAGAAGAAAATTGTACTCTCAAAACTCAACTTTTATTATTCAAATTTTTTGTGATAATGAAATACTACAAATGAGCAATATTTTTAAACTACATTTAGTATATAAAAATTAATTGCTAATACATAAATTTAAACACTCATTAAAAATTTTAAATATATGAATAGAAATAAATTCATCTATAATAATTCAAATTAATGTAGATCAAAATTCATTAAGTCCAGATTAATGTGAATGTTAATTAATTGAGAATAAATAACACAAAATTCATACATGATAAGGATTTTATAGTATTTATTATATATTGAAAATGAGAAGTAATGTATTATTGAAATAATTAAATTGTAATAGCGTTAAAATCATTTAAAAAATATTTTCACTCGATGTGATATTTAATATATTACAGATTAAAATAAAAAGATTCATCTCAACATTCATTAAACATGATTTGAGTCACTTTTAAGCATAACTATATACGCATTTGTAATTTTGCATAGCACTTATCCGAATCTGACTACGATTACGTAATTTTGTTTAATAATTTCTTAAGAATCTGTAATCTAGTATGATCTTTTAAATGCTTTCGAGATTTCATAAACGATTAGGAAAGCCCAAAAAAAAATCGAAAACTTAATTTCTTATCTTGATGTTCTTTGTTCATCAATTTCAACACGTACATGGACGTTAGACTGTAAATTTGTAATGAAATTCCAAAAAATAAGACAACCATGTGATTTTAGTTACACTTGAAATGTACTCCAAGAAAGCAATTAGTTCATGGTACGAACGTAGAGTGAAAATTAATTTAACAAGTTAAATTGAGATTCGTGTAGTCATTATCTTCAATTTTACATCAATGCGATTACTTACTCATTATGCACTTGATCCCAATATTTGTGACACAATGGCATAATCTGCGTAACAAGTGACTGTCAACATTGGCTTCATCAATAGGTCACTCACAATTTTTTTATCTAAAAATTTACACGATGAAGTATTATGCACAATTGTCAGTATTTGAAGAAATAAACATATTTTATTGAACTTGGGTCATCCTTACAAGTAAGAAAAATAGTAAGTCGAGAACGTACCTCAATAACTAAAAACATCCACGATGCAAAAATTAAAATCAAAATCATTTTCCCTTGAAACACATGAATTTTAAACTATATTAAGTGCTGCAAAATAAATGGCTCACTTCTTTTTGTTTGGGAAATTCGACTATTGATCTAGAAAGCAAATCCCTTGTATTTCACGTATGCTTTTAAAGCTTGAATACTGTAATATTGATGACTAGTAGTGACGTGGTATAATTAGATCAACTTAAGCGTACTTTTATGAAATTACTATTGGATAATTGAGCTAAATAAGGTTTTTTTATAGGAGGAGACTTTGTTGAGAGAATGTTGTGGTATGCTGGCTTAGTTCGGCCTTGAGTAGGGGATCAATACCTCTATTTATAGCCCTTTAAGCAAGATTTTGCCACCCTCCATCACATGAAGATACAATGTCAACCTTGATATGCGTGTTAATGTCATGATCAACGAGTTTTAATTAGATGTTGAGATCGGCGTGTTATAACATCATTTCGCTTAGGCCATTGTTGTTGCTTATGCAATGATTACCTGTCATCTAGTCAATTATTACTTTTCGTTTATTGGTGGAGGTGGAGGTATTGACGTTAGAAATTACACTTGTTCAAGAATAATTGGTCGTATAAGAGGTGATTGCATCAACAGTATACACTTTTTTTGTGGAATAACGATGATATTTTTGAATGACGACGAGCGTGATCGAGATAGTTGGAAGAGCTTACTATTTGACCTTAAATTATATCATCACAATAACATTTTTAATCTTTTAAAGTGGATCAGAGGTAAGTCTTGAGTTCGGCCACGAACACTACACTCAATTCCTCTAAAGTACATATTGTTTTGAAAAAATAATAATATTATTCACGATACTTTTATATGTTTGATCTAAATATCTATAATGATAAGCTTTGTCCCCTACCTAATAAGATTCAATTTATCGAGCACCATTCGATTGTATCTCTATAGTAGAATACAAGTATCGTAAATGTAAGATAATTTGGAATGTAAAATTTTCTATTTTTATCTATATGAATTTCCCATAATTTTTCTTCTTGTTCACCCTTGAAAGCATCTCAATTTAATTATCTACAAAACTTGTGATGAGGAAACTACAAGACTTTTTATATAATTTCTTCAAAACCAAGAAATATACTATTCATTTTACTTTATCTTAGGGTGGAGAAGGTATCGCAATAAAGAAGCCACTTAACACTACTCTTCACCATTGCTTCCAAATCCAGAATTTTCAAGCTATCAATCCACTAATACTATGCCACGTGTCACTCATCCGTAAAACCTAATCCTAACTACAAAAATCTACTCTATTTCGTACAAAACGACTCCTTTCAACGCAAAATACGCATGCATGCATGTTCGTATATATAAAAGTCACGCCAGATTTAAATTGTTATTAGTCAACAACTCAAAAAGTATAATTCTTGCATGAATTATTAATCAAAGTTTGTAAGAGATTAATAAATTTGTATATTAGAATTTCTTTTATAAATAAATGACAAAAATACTTGGAACTTAAATACGAAGATAATAATATTTCATATCCAATATGGCATCACTGGGGAATAATTCTTCTGTCTTGAACAATTAGATTCAAGACAAATTAGATTCAAATATTAACATTTTCAAATTAGTCAATGTTTTGTGGGACGTTTAAAAAGTAAATTCTCGTGTTATTTTAAAAGCAGAGATTCTTAAAAACCTCTTCTCAAAGCGACTAAAGTGGAAAAAGATACTTGACAAAAATTTATGGAACATGTAAAGTGAAGGATTTTTTTTTTCTTTTTTTTTTTTCTTTTTTTGTCTTTTTAAAGAAGCGAAAAATAAGATAAGGATTAGCCGAAAAACAAATTTTTGACTTTGTCGGAGAGAGTGACATGTTGAAATATATATTGTAACTCCTCGCCCTTTTAAGGAAACCCAATTACCTAAACTAATTAAGATGCCTATGTTATACGATAATTATGTTAACATAAACGTAATCAACATCATTAAATTATTATGTAATTTGCGAATAATAAGAATAATACTAACCCCTGTTTGGCAATCATTATTTTTTACTACACACTCATTTTCAATACACATTTAAACAATAAATATTCTGCGTGTAAACTTAAATTTTTTTTAAATTTTAATTATATATTCTTCTAAAAATTACTATTCAAAACATGATTTTTTCATTTAATGGTTGTCAAACGGGCTAAATGTGAAAATGTTGTAATTTGAAAAATTATTGTTAATGCCGACCATTTTGGGAAATGATTTGACACAATTTTTTAAAACTTTAATCAAACTAAGAAGTGTTTTTAATATCTTGGCAGGTTATCTTAGTTTGACATTCTTTATTTTACTTTAATTTATTTTTCGTGCCTATTTTTAATCACACATTTATTCAATAAAATATTTTACATAAGTCCAAAAATATTTTTAATTTTTAACTACACATTTTTCAAAAAATAATATTCAGATCAATTTTTTTTTAAATTTTAAGAATGTCAATCATCGCCTTAATAGTTTTTCAATAATGTCACTCCAACTAAATAGTATAATATTTAAAAATTGGACATTTATATATCCATTATTATTTTAAATCTTCAAAAAGAAAATAAAAAATTCGTAGAAATTAATTGATTATTAATTATTTTATGCAAAGAATCATTGGATACCCAGAAAAACAAAAACCTGAATCATGAACTATACATACATCCATGGCATTGCACTTCTCTGTTTCTTATTAATTGTTTATACCATTAAACTAAAACAAATGAATGTGATTAATTAAAAAAAAGAGTGTGATTTAAGAGTATTGGGTTGGGTCCATGACTGATTGTGACAATCAGTCAAAATGGCTTGACAGTTTTTTTCAAAATTAAATTTTATTATTTTCTATAAAGACGATGAGCTTAAATTATAACTTATATTTGTATATTGTCATGTTGGATTCAGAGTTGATTAAATTATTCAAACAAATTATAAATTTATATGAGATTACTGATTAGTATCTCTACTTTTAAAAATAAAAAATAAAAAAAAGTTAATGCCCAGTTTTTCTATATTGGTGAATAAAAAAGTGTGTAGATAGAGGAATAAGATGTACACGTTGCTTATCCAAATGTGCTTATTACAGACATGTTGGTCCCACGTGGGTTGACATGAGTGGTCGAAATCAGCCCCCTTCAGATTCACGTCATCTCCCAACTTATCCACCCCTTATTCACTCTTATTCAATCTTTTTATTCCTTTTTCTTAAGAACAGAGAAGTTTATCAATTACTTTGTTTTATTTTATTTTTACGTATGGACACGTCATGAATTTGAAAAGAAGCTCATTTTTATTTTTTTGGGACCAGTAGAAGCATAGCATAATTAATTTTTCTATATGATTCTTTGAAACAAAACTAATACTGAATTCGACACTACTGATGATAAATAACATTATTTTTCTTAAAATGCTTGGTACTGAATATATTGTTCGAGAAGTTTATTTGATGTGACTATAATTCTTAATTTACTAGTGACGTGACATCGGGGCTGCGCTCTTTTGTAAAACACGCTACTACTATATTGTATTGAAATTTTAGGCATAATCAAATTTTTTATTATTCTACCTTCTTCTTAGAAAGCGAAAGCTTTGACCTTAATTATATCATTAAACCTTTGTGTTATGCCTCTAAAAAACACTTCCCTTAGTAAAAAATGAAGTTTGATTTTTGTCTAGAATGGATTTAGTTATAATTTATTGATAAATACGATAAAATTAAATAAATAATTTTAAAAAAATCTTTTCAGAGAAAAAAAATAAGACTAATCTTAATTTCTTGAAAATAATTTTGAAGTACAACCAACCATGTCATGATTAGTCAAAAGTTAAATTCACAAATTATTCTTTTACCAAGACGAATAACTTAACTTATTCACTGCAGAATTTCATTAAAGATTGTTGATGACTACGGGCTCTTTGATATTTCAATTTATGCCACGTTTGAGATACCATCTTCTTCTAAATGGTTGACATTTATTTCATATATTATGTAATACGACAATATTTTCACATTCATTCAAATAACTTTTTACCTGTATCTTTTATTTAATTTCTATTTGACCCCTATTTTTAAAATTCATTTTAACTCAAACTCATTTTTAACTACATATTATATGGGACCTACAATATTTGTCACCTTTCCAACCATAATTTCATAAGTTTTATTAAAATTATATAAAAATCTTATTTTTAACATAAATAAACAGGGGCTTAATACAATGCATGAATTACTTACGGGGCATGTTCGTTATAGTGCTAGCAATGGCTTTTATGTAACTTTTGTCTAGTAAAACGTTTAGAGTTTGTTAGGACGGGCAGTCACATGGTAGCCAACTAAGAAAATAGCAAGAAGTCGCTCGAGACTTGCAGTCCATGTCACTTTGTCTTCCTAAGCCTAGCCGAGGTGAATAGACATGAAGAAGGCCGAAATGATTTGGCCAATGAGCCGAAGCGATTGTAGAAGCCAAACTTCCATATTCGAAACGAGGTCCAACAATTGGTTGCATCACATTTTCAAAGCAACAACCCTTATCTCATAGGGCTTCTTCTATGATACAACTTCAGCTTGAAGATCTTTTATAGGAGATCTACTATAAGCCTGATAGATTTGATAGTTCTGCAACGACGCTTTCAATTAACTTTTTAGTCCACAGACCTAGGGCATATGGTGGTCACTTTTCAGATCATATAATGCCACATTAAACTTAGGACAACTGAGGATTGTGATTCATCTGTAGACCGTTAGGATGAGGTCGTATGTCATACGTCCAACGAGCATCACCTTTTCCATCTTTATATATAAGCTCAAACTTTGCGTCTTTCAATGCTAATGCAATTTTACACTTTACACAATAAGGTTGCTTAGTACATTCTCTTCAACCTTAGATCCAAATATTCTTGCTCTCATTCATTGTTCATCCTGCACTCAAATAATACTTTTCGATCATTGACTGATTTGAGCTTCGGAATGCCCACGATCGTCTTCCCCAGTGTCGAACGGCTATGTGCAGCTATAATTTGTTCAAGTGTGCAGGAACTTGACACGTAGATGAAAGTGATGTTAAGGTCTGTTGGCCACGTGCTCTTGCTGGATTTCGAGGTCAACAAAGTTCACTCACTAAGAATGTGCATTCATTTCTACTTAGTTACTTGCGTTATGTTATTGTTCACATGATAACATTTTAACATAGTTTTAGGAAGCACTTATTTCCATCTTATCTCATTCTATCTTTGAATAGAAGTACTATCAAAAAGGGCATCCATATTTTTCAATGAGGTAAAGATATCGTGATTAAGGCGGTATAAGGGGCAACTAACTATATAATAAAATTGGTAAGTCAGGTGGAACAGCTCGAAGATGGGTTAAGTCTAATGCCAACATTTGTCTTGAAGAGCTAGGAGTTTGAAAAATCTTACTGCCTTAGTCGGTCATAGCTCTCAGAATTTGAAAGATTATTCATGAAGAAGTCATATGCAATACATTTTGCACTAACTAGGTGTGCAAAATGCAAATGTACCAATACCAAACTAAGTTGTTCTATCTTAACAATGTGTAACAATACAATACCTTCAATTAGGTCTAGACTCGTACAGCCTTACGTCGAACTCAACTCCATGATATCACTTATCATAACATTAGATCAATGCTATATTTGTGACACATCAAAATCGGTGTATAGATTTTCCTTTTTATTTTTATTTTTCTGAGATATGAACAAGAGAGTACTCAATTGAATTCGTATCTGATTAGGTAATGTATTGACAATTCATTTGTTACCAGAAATTGTTGTTTTGTGCGTAGAATCAGCAGAAAAAAGGCCAACAAGAGGGGTAAAAAAAGGAATCCACAAAGTATGCGTAAAAATGGCGAGTAAAAACAAACAACAGTAACTGAACCTCTGTTAATGCTGAATCATAGATTTGACCCTCAGTTGTTAGCTCATCCAAGACAAACCCAGAATTTGCTGTTTAGTGCAAAAGAAATCCCCACTCTCGCCAGCAACGCGTGATTATACGCACAACTAATCAACATTTCATTTCTAACTAGTTCAAATTTTTATCTAACAAATTAACTGCCAATTGGAAAATGTTCAAACTACATCAATATTAACCATTTCTCTAACGGGAAATTACTTTCAAATTATATTTCATTTTAACAAGTTAATTGCTCATATATAATTAAATTAATTGCTTTTATAACAAACCCGCTAAAATTAGAGTAATTTAAAATTAATTGTTTTTATAACAAACCCGCTAAAATTAGAGTGAATTACGTTAAAATCTATATTGATACTAATCAAAGTTAGTTGTTCATTCTCAACAAAATTAACTGCTAGAGTGAATTATTGTATTGCATTAAAATTCTATCTTGATACCAACCGAAATTAATTGTTCACCCGCAACAAAATTTAAAACAAATCAGTCAAAATTAGAATGGAATTATCGTATTACTTTCAAATTCTCTCAATACTAACTGAAGTTAGTTCTTCACGTGCAACAAATTTAACTACTTTTAAAACAAATTCATTAAAATTAGAGATGAGTTATTGTGTTGTGTTCAAATTCTATCTTTAAATTAGTTATCTCTTGCAACAAAATTAACAACATAGTAAGTGAAAAAATCGACTCAACAACAAAGGGAAAGTTTGGTAGCACTTTAAAAAAGCCATTGAAATATTCTTTAGAACATGCTTAGGGGCGAGTAATCCTGGAGAAGATAGGATCAAATAGAAGATGAGAATTATTAATATATATTTTCAATCGAAGTTTAGTATTAGGTAGCTATTTGGAGAGGAATTCAATTGGTGGGTTGAGGGAGATATGAAACGACGTCGTAATTATAAGGGAGAATAGATCCCGGGGGTGGGTCGAGGGGGACGACGTATGTGGGAATCTGGTCAACGCTGTTTGACCATGTTCTTTAGGTAAATAAAGACAAAACCGAAACAGAAATGGTAATATTGTAAATTTGTATAAATCTCATTTAATTAATTTAATTTTGGGCCACGTCGCTGTTATTGTTGTCTTCTTTTTACTTCCCTCTCCCTTATATATAAAGCTTCAACTTCTCTTTATCTCCTTGGAGATATAAAGAAAAGAAGAGACACACAAACACGCAGGCTCCAAAACCCAAACGTTAAAAACAATTTATAGAGAGAGTGAGGGATGAGAACAAGGAGAGGGCAGTGTTATCCTAAAGTGAGTATGTGTATTGAAACTGATAATATAGCGGTGAAGAGAAGAGTGGAGTTTGGTAAAGAGCAAAGGGGTTGCCGGAAAAGATTGAAGGTCTCGCCAGAGCTTGCCGGAAAGTGTGATTTCTTCGATGCCTTGCCAGACGATCTTGTCCTTTCTGTTTTGTGCAAGCTCAGTTCCACCGCTGGATGCCCTGCAGATTTCACCAACGTTTTGATAACGTATGTCAAAATTTCAGTTTTAAATGATTTTTTTATAATTTGATTTGTGGGCATATATTTCTGTAAGCATTTTCTTAGCCATGGAATCAAAAAAGGTTGATTTTTGATTGAACAGATGCAAAAGGCTAAATGGGTTGGGTCTCCATTCGCTGGTTTTATCCAAAGCTTCTAAGAAAATGTTAGCGGTGAAAGCCAAAAATTGGTCTGAGCCGGCTCACCGATTCCTCAAACTCTGTGCCGATTCCGGAAATGTTGATGCTTGTTACACTCTTGGCATGGTAAATATATATATGAAGCATTTACTTTAACGAAAATTCTTTTGGAAAGATTGCATTTAATTGAAGCAAATCAGAATATTAACTGGCAATTATATTGTTGGACACAGATTCGATTCTACTGTTTGCAAAATCGAGGAAGCGGAGCGTCTTTGATGGCTAAGGCGGCGATTAGCTCTCACGCGCCAGCTCTTTACTCCCTTGCCGTTATCCAGTTTAACGGCAGCGGCGGTTCAAAGAATGACAAGGACCTCCGAGCCGGTGTGGCGCTTTGTGCACGCGCCGCCTTCCTGGGGCATATCGACGCGCTGAGAGAACTTGGCCACTGCCTACAAGACGGTTACGGCGTCAAGCAAAACATAGCGGAAGGACGACGATTTCTGGTCCAGGCCAACGCCCGTGAATTAGCCGCCGTTTTAGCCGCGACCCCATCGGTGGCTCTGGCTTCCGGTTCGTGGCTGACGTGGAACCCTATCGAACATCACCGCCACCTGATTGGCGCTGGATGTCCTCTGTTGAGTGATTTCGGATGCAATATTCCAGCGCCGGAGCCTCACCCGGCAAGCCGGTTCTTATCTGATTGGTTTTTAATTCGGGGCGGGAATCCATGTCCAGGGCTCCGTTTGTGTTCTCATTTGGGCTGCGGGCGACCGGAGACCCGACGGCATGAATTTCGGCGGTGTTCTGCATGCGGAGCAGTGAACTATTGCTCACGTGCTTGCCAGGCGCTCGACTGGAAATTGCGCCATAAGGTGGAGTGCGCACCCGTAGAGAGGTGGGCTGAAGAGGAAGCTGAAAATGAACCTAACGGCAACGGCAACTACAACGGCGATGAGGCAATGATGGAGAGTTGAGTCGACGGTAAGAGGTGACGATAACGGCAGGGGTATTTGGAAAAGAAATAGATATACTGGGGGATGAAAAGAGAAAATAGAAAAGATGTGAGGTTAAATTTTGGGGGAAGAAATATAATTTTAAACTTTTTATGTGGTCCGTCAATGTTTTTGTTTTTTTGCATAGAGACTTTAATTCAGCCTAAGTTTATCGTTAAAATTGCTCCTTTAGTTTTGTTTTGTTTAGCAGAGCGGATACAACATTGTAATTTGTACATAAGTGAGAAAGAAAGAAAAAAAAGAAATGAATTAATTCATTATATTGTCTTAATATAGCATATAATAGACATAAAGTTCATTTCCAGGGTCGGGTCGGGGCATGGTTTTATTAGTTCGGTTTCAGAGAGAAATGATATCAAATAACGAAACTATTCCAATCGTTCCGGTTTGAATTGAATTTCCATCACAAAATTAATTCAAATTATATTAATGCAATTTTACACATACCCAAAATCAAAATAATAAGCCTCATACAAGGCAAACAACAAATTTTCAAAGACAAGGTTTTAAGTTTGAAGAATTGGTAAACTCTCTCCATTGTGTGTTTGGAGCCCCTCTTTGTCGTCCATTATTTTACATTCTATCACGTTATTATAGTACTCATTTTCAACCACACATTTTTCATTAAAATAATATTACACGCAAATTTAAAAAAATCCTTCATTTTTAACCACGCATTCTCCATCAATCTATTATTCCATAACACATTTTTCAAAATTAAAGGGGCTCAAACACACCCTAATTGAGATTATTGTGATGTAATAAAGGGATGGTTGGGGTTAATTTGTCCATGTGCATATTGCATGCAAAAAAATCGTTAAATCGATCCAACTAGAAAAATCGACCCAACTTGGAGTCTATTTCACAAGGTATTTAGTCAATATTCGGGTTGGCTTGAATCCAGTTCGAAAACCTCCGTTCACTGGTCAATTTTAAAAAGTGAAAAATTGATTCAATAGTAAAGTACTATGAAAATTGACAATTCGATTTGAACCAAATTAAACGGACATTTTAGATTTTCACCCAACCCAAACTGTCAATTCGATTGTTGGTTGAATCTCACCCAACTCAATGTGTCTATCCCTATATGTGCACCAGTTTCAATATTACAAAATAAATGGGTTAGAACAAGTTCTTGGTTCTAGGTGCTAAAACCGTTTAAAGTGATTCGATTGCTGGTTGAACCCTAACCAACTCAATATGTATATATCCCTATATGTGAACCAGTTTCAATATTACAAAAAAAATTGATTAGAACAAGTTCTTGGTTTTAGGTACTAAAATCGTTTAAAGTTTAAGTAGAACTTAAATGATTCTGGTTCGGCTCGGTTGATTCTCATTTTCTTGCCAACATCTGGATCCATTAATGCAAATCAACCAAGGTATTCAACGTGATATTCAATTCTTACAAAACATAATGTTGATAGGATAAAATATAAATAAAGATAAGAAATAAGTTGCCACTTTTACTAAAGCGACACCATTTATTTTATGAAATCGAATCTCTCCAATGAGAATACATATTTACAACCAATTGGCTAATAGCCTATCACTTCACTATTGAGCTATCAAGGAACGAGAATAAATCATCAAATATGCATTGAGTGTTTCAATAAGCATGGAAATTTATGTTTTAGTTTACTTATTTGATACATACGATGATGATGGGCTTTCCCTTGTATTGTAATCTTGAAAGGGTGAATCTTCTTTGTGTTGGCTTGGGAGCAAATGATAAGTGGGTGTTCATTTTGCTGGACCTTTTTCCTACCAAAGATAGACAGTATCACATGAAATGTGGGTCATGCATAAGAATTAATTTTCTTTGAAGTAATTGTACTATGGCTTCCAAAACTTGTACATACAAGTCAGTACTATTAGGTGAAGAGATAGGATGTGAAATGTGAATAACCAACCATATTAATGGGGTTTTACTTTTGCCTAACTTTAGGGTAAAGACTAAAGGATTTAAAGAACTTGAACTTGAAACTCACCTTTTAAACCAATAATCAATATACCATTAATGACTCGACGAAAATAAGAAAAAGAAACACGTCACATATTCATCCAGTAACTCGCCAAATATGACAAGATGCCGAGATATGTTTAAGAAAAATAGACATTTTGAAATATTTGTGTTAAGAATCTACACATAGAAACAAGATATGAGTAGGTAATATAAAGAAATATCCCGTGAGACGTTTATCTAATCTTATCTAATTTCTCAACTTTAATAACATTAACCACAATTAGTTCGCAATAAATGAAATTATTTATGAATTTTAATGTAGGGTGGGTAAAGTTGATATATAGGTAGCAGAGAAGGGATCCTAGGTTAGTCATTTTGAAGAACATTGTTATTTTTAACTGTTTGTCGTGTTTTATATTGGTCAAAAATGGGAGACAATAAGAGATTGTACAATGGGAAAACAAAAAAGAATGGGCTGGAAATGGGAATAAAGGCTAAAGAATTGTTGGTGGATACATAAAGTGCATTGTCTAAGTGGATTTCAAGGATAAATTTTGCCCCCAAAAAAAAAAAAAAAGAAATTTAATACATACAAGTAATTGGAGAAAGGTATTATTTATTCTTTCTTTTGTAATTCGGGGAAATGGCACAATCACTTTACAATCTATTGATTGCACTAAACTCGTCATCAACCTTTCGTGAATGAACAATTAATTTCGAAACGACGAGAAATATTTAAATTTTCATAAAATCATCATGTGACTCCTAAAAAAGTTTCACTTCGAATTTGTAGACATTGTTTCAAGTTAAGAAATAAGACCTAGTTAGTTTTATGAAGTCGAACATGTGAGAATCACTTAATGAGTTAATAAAGATTTAGACGATTTTGCGGTAAGAGATTGATTATTTTACAAATATATTGAAAGGTTGATTACAAATTTGTTCATTTTTAAATGTTAGATTAGAAGCCAAATCATTATGTTAAGGACCAATGGAGCAATTTATTTATTTATTTTTTCTAAAATCATTTTTTTATTAACAAATGTAACAAATCAGAACTCAAACCTAGGAAGAGATAGGTGGTCCAAATTAAAGCCCAATCCATTTAATGCTGTTTCTGTTGGTTGGAACTTCATCTAATTGGTGCAACCAAATGGGTCAACAGTGTACTCCTACGGTTTTCTGCAATTCAGGAAAATCTAAAATTTGATCCAACTAATTATACTAGAATTGAAGCCAAATTTGTAACTTATAAGTAAATGACACTAATATTTCTCAATTCTTTCTTCTTTCTTTTTCTTAAAAAAAAGTACTTCTTGATCGTGAAGTGGAGAGGTTGTTGGTTTTTCAAGAATATATATTTTCAATTCGGACGAAAGAGACATGGGCAACAGCGAAAGTTTTAGTCGTCACAATTTAAATTTGTTAATTAATTCGGTGGAATTTTAATATAAGGGTTTGCATTTGATTTTTCAAAACACCAAAAGTTCTTTTACTAGGGAAATAATTTGGTAAAAAGAAGTAAAGAAGTCAATTCCCAAATAAGAGCAGCCGAAGTTCTTTAATGCATGGGTTGTAAAATTAATGTCCAGTGGACGTCTCACCAGAAAAATTGCTGGATAACAGTTACTCCTTGGATACACCGAGTTGGAAGTGATTAAGAACGAGGGAACGGAGAAGTATAAATCAATATTTATTTTTTAAGGATTATTCATAGTTAATTTTAATTTATAATTTAACTATACTATAACTTTTGTAATGTCCCTAACTTTTTTTTGACTGCATTCTTATTCTTATTCTTCAACTAATTACGGCAATTTGATTTCTGTCCAATTATATATTGTTAGGTGTTTTTGGAACGGTTGACAAATAGTATGTGTTTGTCATATAATTTTTTTTGTTTGTTTAAAATTATGAGGGTCAAAAAGGCTATTTATGACCTCATTGCGGATATTTTTGGACGGAAACGTTCATAATGTGCTAATTCACATAAGGTTAATGGGAAAATTGCAGTCCCGGTCCCAAACTTTTCATTTTGTTGTAGATTACACCAAAATCTTTAATTTTTGCAATCGAAGTCCCAAACATTTATATGTAATTGTAGCGTTGGTCCATTTCACGCATTCCGTTCATAAAGTCGTCAGCCAATGTTGAAACAATAATTTTGATTCAAATGACAACTTAATTAATTGCTAAAATTGTCAAAATAAGTTATTCAAAAAAATATTTGTCTTCTTCAAATACTTCAATCTTTTCACAGTCATCACACTCTCATCATCGATAAATATCCGATCAGATAATAATCTGATTCGATTTATTATAATAATTGAAATCTTAATTACAATTAAAATACGACACAATTAAAAAAATGTATGCAGTGTGAGTATGCTTAAAAAAAATTGTAGTGTGAGTATAATTATTAGTTCGTAATTCAAGTAAATATGACCTCATTTAGCTAATATATCTTAAAAACGTGTGTATAAATCGATTTATTATAATAAATTAGTAATTATGCTTATATAGACCCAGGAACAAGATATGGCTCATAAAGATTAAACTATGGGCAATTGATAAAACTACACCCAAAGTACTAACTATTTCCAAAGATGCTACAATACTTCTTTATTACGAAAATATAATTTTTATTAAACTTTTTTTTTAACTTTGTTATACCTTTGATATGATGTGTTACAAGAATGTAACCGGTGCAATTCATTGTTATACTTTTCTGTAATACAAGTGACACACTTGTTATAGGTTTGTAACACGTCTAACACTCGAGTGATATATGTGTAACATGCTACTGATACATATAACACACCGTGTTACGCTTAAAAAGCATGTTAAATTTTTGTAACATGTGTGATGCTCGTGTAATACATGTGTTGCACCACTGCTAACGCCATTAGCACCGCTATCGCTTCCCACCACCATTAGAACCCATCAACAACCACCTCTAAACTTTAGCTCTATCCCCATAGATGTCCACACACCAAAACAACCAAAAGAATTGCCCTCACCACCACCCAACACAAACACCGAATTAACGAATTCAAAATTTTCCAAGCATTAATTCAAAAAAATTAAAAAAAGAAAAAGAAAAAGAAAAACAAGCTTGACATTTGCATATAAGGTTTTGAATTTCAGGTCTTGGAGGTGCAATATCATATCCGAAGATGTGGTTGTTTTATATATGGTCGTGGTTACGATTTCGAATTACAGATCTTGAGGATGGTTTTACAACGTTGACATCAACTGCGTGTAGTGATGGTGGTGGTGGTATGATGATGGCGTTACAAATTTGGGATAGTGGTGGCATGGTGGTGATTGCGATGATACTAAGTGTTTGGGTGGTTGTGGGGCTGGGTATTATTTCTAGGGATAGTGGTGGCAATGAATCCAAAGATAGATGGTGGTGTCGACAAAGGTTGTGATGGTGCATAGTGATGTTCAACCACCAAACCCATCACCTTTCTCCACCAGCAAAACCTAACATCCCCACCATCTATACCATACCTAAAAATAAGCAAAAAACATAAAAAACAAATTATTCTCATACAAAAAACCAAAGAGCAAAGCTAGCTAGCCATTGTGACGTGCGTACAATTTCAGATCTGAAATTAAATTTGAAATCATATGGAGGAGATGGTGTTGGACGATGACCCATAAATAGATAGATCTGGAGATGATGTTGGGATGGTGGTGAGGGCGCTAGTGGCAAGGTGTTTGAAAGAGTATGCTTGTAGATGGTGAAGTGGTTGGAATGGTGATGCGGCGAGAGCAGGTGGTGGGTCAACGGTGGAGATGGTACAAATTAGATATTTTAGTGGTGGCACTACTTGGTGGTGATCGATGGTGATTGATGAGCGGTGGTAATGATGGTTTAGGGATGGGGATGGAGGAGGATGTAGTGATGGTTATGGTGGAGGCACAAACGTAAGGGTTTCCATGGTAGTGGTGGTAGTGGTTCTTTAAAAGATTTTTTAAATATAAAATGCTATTTATTTAGATGGTGGGTTTGACTCTCAAAATTTAGAGAATCAAACTCATTCTTCATTCTTAATAGGTGTTTGGTGGAGATTAAAATTAGATTTTTAGTAAATTATTATAGAAATTTTTGAAATGTGTGGTTGAAAAGTTGTGAAATGTTCACGAAAATATGTTCGCTTTGTAAATCACCACAAGTGGACGATTCATTAACAAGTAATAAAGTGAAAATTGTAAAATTTCGAGTATCGTCCCACGATGATTGATTTGATTTGATTTGATTTCTATTATCACGACTTTAATCGAATATATTAAACTCAAGATAGTTGGTTAATTGGACTTTATGACTAAAATATGACTAAAATGCAATTTAAGCTAATGTGACAAATGAATGCAATATTATGTTGAATGCAAAAGTTTGATGATATTAATGAATGAAAAGAGCACTAAGATCCCGAATCAACAAACAAACTCACTTTTAACATCTATTTCATAATTCAATAACACGATNTTATCTCTTTCGAGTAGAATTGAATCTATTCTAGCATACCATTTGACTATATTTTTTTATGACAAATACAATATACAAGAATGTATGACGTTTTATACACTTAGAGATTCACGTAAAGTATAGATGTATATTTATATTCCTTATCAGATCCTATGATGATTTATACCTTGTAGAATCTATTTTCCTTCATTCAAATGCATGAAATAAATTTTCCAAACTCATATAATCACATGCATTTAACTATGGAGGCAAGAAAGTGTATATAAATCATTCAATATCAATCAATCGTGTTTGAATATCAAATTGTAAAACAGAGAATTAAAAGGTCACATTGCGAGGTTCATCGTTCATATAGTACATAAAAAGTCTAGCCTAACATGGACAAAATAAAAGAACAATAAAAATAATAAAGAGAAGGCATTACCCAAAAACTGGAAATTAGGCTTGAAATCTTGAATTTTGAATGAAATCCCTTATTCTAGCCCTCTTTCTTGCTCTTCAATATTTTTTTTTCTCTCCAATAATGCGTAAACTCTTATTCTGGACGAGATTAGGGTTATATAGGATGTCAAAATATCTTTCCATAAGAGATTGGTTCGAACAAGGAAACCAAAAAATTCGCATCGGAATCGAACCATGCGATTGTATGGTTATATCCCATGCGACAGCATGGTTATAACAATTTGGCAGAAATTTTTCCCTGTTACCTCTTGGGCGACTGCATGAAGTTTCTACCAAGCGACTGCATGGTAGAAAGTATTTTCCATTTGGGTCAATTTGGTTTCCAAATTTTATTTCATTTACTTTTTAGCCTTGCTTTCTTCTCCTCCTTCTTCTAGCATTCCATAATATCACAATGTGTTACTTAGCCCAATGCCATGCTCGATTTGCCATTCGGGTCAACTTTTGAATAATTGCATTTTGGTCCTCGAAGTTTCATTTTCTTCCATTCTGGTCATCTTTCGCTCGTTTTCGCATACTCTTCATTTCATACATCAATGTGGTCCTACAAACACANCTCCTCCTTCTTCTAGCATTCCATAATATCACAATGTGTTACTTAGCCCAATGCCATGCTCGATTTGCCATTCGGGTCAACTTTTGAATAATTGCATTTTGGTCCTCGAAGTTTCATTTTCTTCCATTCTGGTCATCTTTCGCTCGTTTTCGCATACTCTTCATTTCATACATCAATGTGGTCTTACAAACACAAATTACATCGAATTAAGCTATATTCAACACATTAAACTTCAATTATCCATATTTGTAAACCGAAATAAACGTGTAAAAACGCTCTTATCATGAGACCTATGCAAAATGTGGTAAATATGAATTGTTTAACTTTGACTTAAATTAAAATTCGATTTTAATCCGAAACATACAAGACCTGAATAAACAATGATTATATTTAGTAAGTTAAAAATTTCGATACTCTACTTCTTAAACAGTTAAACTATTCAAATTATATTTAAATTGGTTGATCATTGACATATTAAAAAATTATATTAAATAAAATATGAGAAGAAATCAATAAGTGTTTCTTGAAAAAAATCAAAATAAAGAGTAAAAAATAGAAAGTATTATTAGAGTGCATAAAAATTTTGACTCTAAATTTAAAAATGCTTTCTGTAATGTATAAGATTTTATTTATAAATAAATAATTTTTTAGAGATGTTCTTAGTGAAGAAAAAACTATGGAAAGTAAGATTGAAAATTTGAAAAAAATAATAATAATAAAAAAATCAGGTGTTGGGTATAATTTTCACAATAATAAAACATACTATTGGCCCAAAGTTGTATGATTAATGATGGGAAAGACAGACAAATACCCTCATGTACAAGGGCGTTTTGAAATATCACATTAAAACAATATAATCAATCAAACACTGCATTAATTACGTTCAATGTTGACAGAGCTACTCACCCTCTAATTCAACCTCCTCATACGTATTGATTTAAAACTCATTTTATGCATTTATGCAAAACTTCTATAAAATAATAATGTTGAGATGAAAAAAAAAATTTATTTTAGAAAGTTATTAATTTATTAATAAAAGAATATTTATTAATTTATAGAGTATTTTATATTTTTACAACTTGTATTATATTTTTCTATAATACATATAAGCACACACATACATATATTAAAGAGGAAACTTCAATGTACATGACTTCAAAATTTAATATCTTGAAATATCGATCGTTCAAGTTATTTCATGTACACATGGAATAAAATTTCTACAATAATTAGTTTTAGTTTAAGACCATCAATTATTTCAAATTTCATACATTTTTTCTACTATGACGTTTCATTTGTAATTAGTTAAAAAATCTACGAGATTCAATCAAATAAAGATATTAATGTTGAACCAAAAGTTAGTGAAGATGAAGAAATTAATGGATTGTGTGAAACTATTTTTGTTCTACGCTATAGAAATGTAATGGACGTCGAGTACCTTTTAAATTATTAGTGGAAATGACGTGTTGATTAAAGCTCATACTTATGAAAATATTATTTAAGGGGTACTCAATACACCTATCAATGATGATTATGATCCAGATAATAATAGTGTTTTTCCTACTGTTTTTTCAAAAGAGGCATTTCAAACTATCGTAACCTTAAATAATTAATTTGTACAAAATGAAAAAAATATGCCAAATTTAGTACGTGCATTGCAAAAAATTAAGAAGGAAGTTGAATTTGGTTTGGGTACAAAAAAAAAGTAAAAGACTTTAGATGCATATTTTAAAAAGAGACGAATTGAAGAAAATATTGTCAAATTAAGTTCGTTAATTTGTATAAATATGAACTTTATGAATTTAAACATTTATTATTTTATATATTCATTGGACCTTAAAGGATCTCAAAAAAATTATTAATAATGAGATTATTAATTTAGTACACTGGCTCAAATCGGGATCGAAAAAATTTATTATTTAAGTAAGATTATTATTTTACCGAACATTGATTTATCGATATGTTATTGTATTATTATTTTGGTGGCCCCTCACACAAACTTTCGCACACATTATTGTGTAAGATTTTCACAATTTAAACAATAACCTAATAACATTAGCATTCACGTTTATCTTTCACAATAATTAATTTCCTTACTAGGTTCAATTGTAGACTAATCATAATAATTTAAAGTCAGACAAAAGTATATTACATAATTAACAATTATTAAATATAACATGACGGGTTAAATTTATCAATTGCTATCCAATTTTATATTTAGTGTCACATATGATCATCGAATTTGATTTTGTTTCATCATAGTCACCTAATTTTATATTTAGTGTCACCATAATCATCTAATCTGATTTTATTTCACTATGACAGCCCAATTTCATATAACGTTTCACCATAACCACCTATTTCCGTATAAAATTTCACCGTGGTCATCCCATTTCTTTTCACTATTTTCACTAATTTTAAGAGATGTAAAACGGAAA
>CAIGRB010170092.1:7046-23435 GCA_903798255.1 Fraxinus quadrangulata | reverse complement strand
TTACCATTTCCAAAAAGTAAAAAAAATAAATAAATAAATTTGCTCGAAAACTATTTTTTCATAAAAATATAGTGTTCGTTTGGCTTCGTTTTACATGAAAATTTTCCATTACAGTGATTTTTTTTTTTTTTTTTTAAAATTGGTTAAAAAATTTGTTCCAATTGCAAAAAAAAAAAAAAAAAAAAAACCCGAAATGACTTTTTTCTGTCACTTTTTTTTTAATGACAAACTCAATTTTTTTTATAAAAGTGCATCTTATGCCATTTTTTAATTAAACTAAGTGACAATTTTAAAAAGTGATATTATATCACTTTTGTGTTACTTACACTTAATTTTACATAGTATTTTTACTTTCAGATTTTTTTCATATAATTTTTCAAAAGACCTCTAATCTTAGGGGTATTTTTGTAAGTTTCCCTTTAATTGTTTTCTTTTGGATTCAAATATTTGTTTTGGGCTTCGGCGGCTACGGATTTTGGACACAGTTTATATTATATTAAATACGGGCTTTAGTTTAATTTACAAAAAATTCGTATTCACATCATTACAAAATAAAATTTCAAAGTAACTAGGTTACGTACTTTTTTTAGAATTTTTCTTAGATTAAGCCTCTTGTTTAATTTCTCTCCAAACTCAATACAAAATTTTAAAAGCAAAATAGGCAAAATGTACATAATTCAATTATGTACGTAGTCCTTCTGTATGGCTATGCAACGTCAAATATAGAAAAAATAAATAAATAAATAAATGACTTACGTCTTTCCAATTTATGACTTTGGTTTTGAGTTGTGTTACCCCAATTCAAAATTACTGCAACGTTTATTTTCTATTGTCTGTGTATTCGTCAAATATGATATGTGAATTTTAGATTTCTCATGAGGTTATATATAAAATTCCTAATTTTGATAGCGTACACAGAAAAAATTGTAAATCATTGAATATATATATATATAGATGTTGTAACTGTTTTTATGTATCACATAATGAGGTTTGAAGGTGATTTATGTGTGAGGTTATCTGTTATTTTCTGGATTAGGGGATTCAAGATTTTGATTTTGTTCTAATATGGTTTTATGGAATTCTGGTTTTTCTTTGATAAAGACTACAATTTTGAGATTTCGATAAAATACAACTGGGGCTTATTTGGTGAAGTAATAGAAACTGTCCAATAAAATCAATTTATATATAGTTGTTTATTGTTTATGGTTTTTGGTAAAATGCAGTTATAATGGTAAAAAAAAATGAAAATTTTATTTTGAAATGGGTAATACTACTGTAAATGGCAGCAAAATCAAATGAGGAAAAAAAAAATGAAAAAACCTTTCATTTTCAATTAATATAAAAAATACATCAATTACATGCTACATCACTGCCAATGCTTCCTCGTTCATGCCACTGACTCATTACCTAGATACTCTCCAATGGCAACTCAACTTCTGTCAATGATACATGGAGTTTTCATCTTCTTATGCTTATGTTTGGGAGATATTGAAGTAACAATAAAATCTAACAAAACGATGAAGTTTATGCCTGGCCACATTTGCTTAAACAAGCAACTCCCTCCTCCAAATAATCTTGCCGGCTAATCCAGAATTCAGGTGCATCCTGCAATATTGTTAAATGATCTCGATTTTTAGAATCATATCTTAGACAGCTTTAAATTATTTTAGGGAGGGAGACTTGCAGTCCCTCTATGCGAGTAGGAAATTATTAGTTCGTTCAACTACACTTCAAAAGTTTACGTAAAGTAAGCCATGAACAAGTACTTTTCAACTAAAATAACTTTTTATTGGTTAAAAATTGAAATAAGAAAAAACAATCATGCTAAACGTAAATATATGTGGACATTAAGTTTTGACGCTCTTCCGTATGGCAACAATCTACACCATTGATTTTAAATGCATTCATCACATCATTGACTAGATTCCTTTCACCCAGAGGGTTGGTGTGTCAATCAAGGATATACATCTAGCTTAATTCAAGAAAAAAAAATAGCATATCCACACACATTTCGAAACAAAAATTATTTCCAACTACATATGCCGCATTTTCAAAAAGTGCCAAGAAGATCATTGTGGACCTCATGAGTAATAAGAAACTGATGTTAACTTGTTAAAAGAAACAGTTTTATGCGTTGTGTGCACATGAATGATGTTGTGTCAGAGAAGTAAGAGTTGAGAAAGAGTATGAACCTTCATGATTCCTGCAAGAACAGCGCCTCCAAGATACACCATATGCTTTCTTCGTGGTGGATCCTCTATCCGCAGCCGTAGTTTCTATTTTAGGAAGATAAAAGAGGACATCATTCTCTTGGTGTGAAAAGGAAGAAAAAAGAATGAGACTGCAAATAGAAGATGCCTACAAAATACTGGCCCAAAATTTCAAGGTGCCTATAAATAATGAAGTTGAGGTGAACTTACCTTCAACCCATCTCTGTTTCCCTTCAAAACAACTTCAAGATAACGATCCAAAATTTCTTTCTCAAGGCTGAAGAAAAGGAAAAGTTTCACAGATGTAAAAACATAAGTACTTGACATGCCCACGACAAAATACAGAGCTCAGCAAGCATTAAAATCGTAAAACCAAGACAATTCACATGCCCACCAATATGTGGTGCCCCATGGATTTGGCATACTACATACCGAAGTAAATAAAATAGCTAAATGCATCATTTAGTTATCTGAAATAATATTATGCATTTCAGGAACAAATTTGTACTAGTAAATAAAATTGTCTGAAATGATCATTGGCAGATCACATTCCAAAACTTTGTGCCGATCATAGCTTACTTATAACTAGTCACCCCTCAAATTACTGGAACTATATGTGACGTGCACACATGTACATTACTTGGTAATTCATCCCAAGACATCTATGTGGCAATTAGCTTCCACATAGTGCTTTCCATAATTAAAATTTTGGAATGCATTCTTAGGCTATAATGTACTACATGCAGCAAGTAGCATTGAAAATGTGGTTGAAATGGCTAACATAAACACCAGCTCTGCAATAATAACAACAAACAGTAATTAATATGAGAAAACGCGAGCAAAGATTTAATCCGCCATTTGTGTATATATTATTCATTGACATTTGAGCTCTTAGTTGGATCCCAAAAACACAATAGATATGCCATGAATGCTACTAATGCATCTTTGACTTGAAATATAGGAATCTATACAAAAATGTGTCTTTTTTAAGGGGAGAGACCATGGTGCACTGGGCACTAATAGGTAGTCATATTGATATCGCTTTATCGTATATATGTTCTTTGGTCAAGAAAATAAAAAGAGGTACATGAGAAATTTTTAAGGATTGGGATCATAATATTACAGAACACGTTCAAGAAGATGTAGCTATATATAAAGCAAAGAGGAATTTCATGGTTTACCGACTAGGTAATCCAGGATACATCGTGCTTCCTCCACTCAAAACGATATGTTGGTAGAGCTGCAAGACAAGGGATCAATATTACATGAGAAATTAAACAACACAATATATTAGATGTTGCAGTTATGAGAATTTTAATACCATCATTCGATTGTCGATATCCATTTCCTGAATGCAACGAAATACCATGTCAGCCATCCCATCTCCTTCAACGTCTATGAGTTCCTATAAAAAAGTATACCATCTAGACTTTATATTTACGCCAAGATAAAGGTTTTACGGCAGTGTAAACCAATACTTGAATACACTGATGCCACAGAGCTAATCACAATTAAAAATATATATATTACAGGTCAGGTGTAATTGGAGAACATGATCGGAATCTTCCAACCATTTTTCATGAACTTGAGCTTTTGTCTTAACTCTTAATTACTCATACCACCAATTCGCAGTTTTAAAGAAGGAAATATGAGATTACACACATTACTGTACTGAGCAATGCAGCAAACATATTAAACCACATGAATCAGTGGGATGATATGGCCACATTTGCCTATAATATCACATAAAGAAATAATTGACAGGACATATAACCCAATTTCAACATTTAACAAAAACATGCTTTGACCTTGCAAGGTATTTATTATATGACAGGTATATGCTTACTGGAGTAAAAAGAGCTTCAGGTGCTTGAAACCGCTCCGTGCCAACTTTAATGACCCTTCCATCTGGCAGCTGTTAATTATAACATCTCCAATTATAAAAATACAATCAAACACAACATGAATAGTAGGGTAATGTGCTCATAAGTTGAGTAGAAATGAAAACTACTAAGGTTATGATACTAAATTCGAAATGGTCTTTCTTGGTCAACACTACAGTAAAATTCAAACAAATTTATAGCTCTCCAAATATGAAATAGGATGATCGGTCAAATGAGTGTATGGATATGCATAAAGACAAAGGATTTATAAACTTAGCAATTTCAAATTTCTTGTGTCATCAGAGCAATGATAGGAGTACAAAAGAAATAACTTACTGTGTAGTTCTTTACAAGGATAGTAGTCTCAAGTCCCAATTGATATTCTCTTTTGTAATCATAACTGCAGCAAACTAGACAATTCATTAAAACCTTTATGTTAAGTTCCAAGCCCATGAATATAAGAAGACCATTTCACCTTATGTAGCAGAGCTTCTCTTTGATATCCCTAACAGTCTCAAAGTCAGCAGTTCTATTCATTGCATACCTTCAGAGAAAGTGGTATCTATTAATGTTGGAGTATCATTTGACAACCAACAATGATACTACAGTTTACTATTTTTGAATTCTAAGAATACTCACCCTCTTCTAAGAAGCAAATCAACAAGATAAGATGTTATGTGGCGCCCAGCTACATTCATTCTTTTAGTAAGATGAGGAAATGAGTATCCATCAACTACTGGAACCTAGAGAAACCGCACAGTTACAATCACTATCACTATTCCTTAGTTAATGAACTTTTCTACATTAGAGGTTAAATTAATCAGTTGAATCAAATGGTGAGAAATTGCTAACACCAATGATACCAAACCAATCTTATAGATCTACACTGTCACTACCCTTTATCACTAGCAGATCAGTTTAGGTATCATCATATCAATGTGAAAGATATCGCATAACACTTATTATTTTTCCAGTATGTAGTGACGAGTGATTGGCTAAAATTATATTTTGAGACCGATTTATATGATATTTTAATATCAACTTTGAATTAGACCTCAATGATAGATTACAGAGAAACATTCCCTTAATGTATACATGAAGAAAATGAACACCAATTTTCATTTAACAAAACCAATGAATGCTATATATATAACAATGAAATATTAATCATACTTTGCAAGATTGCCTCATATTCCTATTTCACATTCAGTTGTCAAGTCTGAGTGTCTTTATTATTTTCCAGAATATTTAGCAAATACACAACTTTTATATGTATTCCAGGAATGCGATAAAAATATCAAAGTAGCATCATACCCTAAAACACAGAATAGACACATTATATTAAAAATTTTACCACGTGAGTGACCCCATCACCAGAATCAATGACTAGTCCCGTCAGTAAACCTGAGTAATTTTAAGTTAACCACAAAAAAAAAAATTAGTCATATATAATAAAACATGAATTCCAAGAGGAAAGTTAACAAGTGTCAAAAAGCAAAATATATTTATGATCCCAATTCAGCAATTAATAAAATGGTTGTAATTTCAAGCAACCAAATCAAAGGTATCACATGCACATTTAAATGTAAGCACCTTGAGCGTACAATGTTAGAACAGCTTGAATTTGGATGAATACACCAGCAAAGTTGTATTTCTCAAACATTGTCTCAACCTGTAACATGGAGATATTGAAAGTGCTAATCACATAATCTTTTCAAGAATAAAAAATCTGAATCAAGAAAAGTTTAAAACATCTGACTTTAGAAGGAGAAGACTAACCATCTTTTCACGGTTTTTAGATGGATTCAGAGGTGGATCTGTTAGCAAAATATTACATTCTTTTGGATCTACCTTGAAAATGGGGTATAAGATAATGAAAATACAACTATATCAGATAATTTCACACTACATATGCTGAAGATTACTTAAAACATTTACTGATACGTTAAGATATCAAAAGATTACCTTTAGTTCGTTATAAAATGCATGGTCCCAAACATGTTCCATATCATCCCAATTTTGCACAATACCATTGTTGACAGGATAAGATATATCCAATTGATGCCGGTACTTTAAACAAGTATCTCCAACAACAATATCCTGAAGAGAAAACATAACATAATCCAAGCAACAATCAACATCAGTATACTCGCTCCAATGTTCCTTCACCTTATCCATGTGAACTTGAATGCCTAAGCTCCTCCTCCCCTTCTCTAGACAACATGGATTTGTTTGCCTCTATGTATAGGGATAAAGAGAACTACTGTCGAACAAGATATTGCACTTATGGGTCTTGCTGGGTACTAATTGGAAAAAAAATATAGGGAAAAGATGTCAAATTTGTAGGTTATGATATTAAAAAAGATTTCGAGAATGTATCATCCCAACAATGGCTCGCACCATCTCTTAATGTATCATCCCAACAATGGCTAGAACCATCTCTCTTTCGAGATAATTTTATTGTTGACTCCACCTCCCTCCAAGCTGATAATGTGATTTTTAACTCATTGCAAAACTGAAGCGAAATATCAAACGGTGACTACGAGTAAATCAAGAGGACATTAGTTTGGCTCATGAGGTATTTTTTTCTTTTCATTTTGCTCGTCTTTACTCTTTTGTGTTGGCACCTGGTTGATTTTAATTAGGTTCGTTTGGTTCCGAATTGATTCCAGTTAGGTGTGGTGCCTCTTTTATTATTGTTTACTATTTTGGAAGTCTTGGCCTAGTCTCCTCCTTTGTACTTGGGTTCTGATTTTAAGAAAATTCCCACCCATGTGGTGGTTTTATTATACTCATAAAATTCTCAGTACTCGATAAACTATCTAATGATCTTAAATCGTCCCAAAGCGAAGAACATAATGACTAATGAGTTTTCCAATACAAGAGTAGTCGCAAGTTGAACTTAACTTCATCGTCATACACTATGTATCATATGCGCGATCTAAACACTGAAGCGATTTTTCATTTAAAAAAAAAATCAACGTAGAAATAAAGACACATGCGCGATGAGGAAAAAAGCCGACCTTGAGCTCCTGTTCCATGAGAGATTCTTCGTATCGCAGCATTGGCCTTCCGACTACGCACGGGAATACCGATGTGGGAAAATTCTCACCCGCGAAACCACACTTAACATACTGCATTCATATCAAACAAAATTTCAAAGTATTCAACAATTTATACACACGCATTAGAGATCAATTTGAAAATACGGAAAATTCCGATGAAATCAGACTAGTAATTGATTATTTTCGACTTGAATTTACTGGGTGGATCGATCAATGGAGTGAAATTGTTGAAGATGAGAATAATTACCCCAGTGCCATTGTCACAAACGACGACGTTTCGGTTATCCATTGAAGCGCTCCAGTGGGAATTTTTCGTATAAAGATTGAAACTTTTTTTTTTTTTTTGGTGGGTTAATTCAGCATAGAGGAGAGAGGACTCCTTTTTAATTGAGAACGATGATTAGCGACCTGCAAGCCATACGACGCCGTATGAATCATAGACGATCCCAAAATGCTTAAATTGCACATTTAGCTTTAATATTTTTTCCTCTTCACGTTTAAGGGCGTTTGATTTTCAAATTTGTAAAATACTCCAAAAATGTTTAGTTCGATATAATTGAAAATATCTTTTTAAAAGGATAACTGGTGCAAAACTCCCATAATCTTTGTCTCTATTATGAATACCACATATTCTTTTATTCTGATGAAATACTCTCCTAGATGACCTTTTCCGTACGAAAGATTCTCTTATCGTGCAATTCTATTAGTTTAGACGTTAAAAACAATAAAAATGACCAATAATATAAGAGTAATTGGTGCAAGACCTATTTTGCACTATACCTCCAAACATTTCATTTTGGCACAATGCCCCCGAATCATTCATTTTAGCACAAAATCCCCAAAATCATTCAAACTTTGTGAAATACAAGTATATCACTTTTTTAATACTTTTTTTTTGTCCATAAACACCTTGTAGAAATGACGAATTACCTCTCTTTAAATAAACAAAAATGAAAAAACAATTAAAAATAATAGCAGCCAGATTTCCAAATCTTTTAAAAATATGCAATGTATCTAACTAAAAAAAAAAAAAAACATATCTGAAAAAAGGAGAGGTAGATCTTTGTGACTGTTGGCATAGAGACAAGTTTTACAGTTGAGACATGCTATATGACTAGAAGAGAACCCAACAGAATCTGGACAGAACACTCACACACACATGGATACCGCAATTTTTTTTCTTTTTTAATACATGATGGGACCCACTGTTTATCTCTCTTATGGTCAATTTCTGTGGTTTCCTTTCTGTACAATGGGAATAAGCCTTTATAGTTCAACGTTTTTTCTTTACAATATTCATGAAAGAATCTTGCTATAAGTACAAGAAAATTATACAAATTTGTTACAGGAATTTGAAATTGGGGGAATATATTTAAAATAGGAAGAGGGAAAACAACACACAGACGGACATGATGCTACCATTCAAATTTCTATTAAAAATATGTGATTTGTTCCATGTACTTGCAGCATTTTTCTTCATGAAAAGCTTGTTTTTAATTATGAGAAATTATAATAAAGATCAAAATGCTCTTAATTTTGTCTCACTCACTTTCAATGAATTTTTACACCTCTTGCACAATTAAATTACAAATATGAAGAACACGTGCGAAATAGAATCCCACCAAAATTAGAGTTGTAGTGTCGAGTTATTTATCAATTACTACTTTTTTGACTCTTGTATTGTCAAATGTAAAACTATGAAATTTATTCTCACAATTAAACTATCTAATAATAGCTATTTAAGCATTAAATATTATAATCATTATGAGAAAATCCAATCAATTTAAAAATAATATTTTTTGTGCATTATTTTAATTCTATCTAATTGGTGATCATTAACAACTATGTAATTTTTTTAGTTAATACCCCACAGTCAGACGTAAAAAATAAGACACCATTATATCCATTTTAATAATTTATTATCCAATTCTTTTTTGTGGTATAAAGCAAAATTATTTGTACAAAAAGTATTTCTAAAAATGGTTTCAAACTTGAGTTGGAGATGGTGCCATACAGACTTGCTGAGATGTTTGCTTTCGACTATGCTAAGTGAATACTCACCACTAGCTATGAACATTATAATAATTTGCATATTGTGTTTGTGAGTAGATAATAAGTTTAGTTTATACATTTATTCGGAGTCCTTAATGATGATATTTCATTATTTTTTGGATGCATTAGTGTCTAATTTGTTATTTATTGATTTTATTAGGGAAAAACTAAGTTTTGGACAAAGAATTGGAAGAAAGAACGGAAAAGGACTAAAATGAAGCAAATTCAAAGTTTGGGGTCTAAAGTCCAAATACTCAAAAGTTGTGACGGACCTCATGATGAAGATTTGAGAGTGAGATGTCAATTGGATGAGAAAAGAAGTCAAAATGGTGAAATATAGTCAAAGTATTATCACACGTCAATTTTCAACCGAAAAAAGTTATACTCTGAGTGATATGCTAGTTTTTCCTTTGTATTAGATGAATGTTGAATCCTATTATTTATTTTAATTCAGTATTTCTTGATTGATTTTGTATTTCCATTTGAGCTATCTGATTGCTTGATCATCAATTAGATAGTAAGTTGCTTATTGTAGAGTATAAATACTTACAATAAATGTAGAACGCGGCAAAATCAACATATGGACAATATATATTATGAATAATATATATGTCACGTGCAATTATGTCTGATAAATCATGTAAATCAATGTATATTTTTCATATGAATTCGAACTAGGATATGATATGGACGTGTTAAACATATGTTTAATATATATTGAAAAAGAATATTCAATAAAAGTGGGGTATTGATTATCTTTAATGCATGAATTTACTAGATCACAAATTAAGAATTGAACTAAATGACAATAGGGGGATTCAAAATTCCAATACAAATAAATATTTCATTTGCTCTCTTAGTTTATGATTAATATAGAAAACATATAAATATTATCCTCGCCCTTCGTTAAAGGTAATATACTTGTCACCCCACCCCTGTATTTATCCTCTCCCCCTGCTTTTCTTTATGTGAGCAAGTATGGAGAGACATGATATGAAATTTTTGTACGAAGAGAATGAAAACCAAAAGATTCAAGAGGATAACTCAAAGGCGCTTCTAACTGTGGTGGATAACCATAAACATGACAACACTGAGATGAGTGAGGTAAGCACGCATTTTGCAAAGGAAAAAGCTATGCCCCAAACTATGATGCAGGAAACAGACTTAGATATAAAGTACTTTGAAGCGCTGGAGATGATAGTAAAATTAGATGACTGACATGTATGAGAAGAGCATCATAAATTTTCATGCTCTTTCGTTGGGGAGCTTGCTGGAGAGTGAGAATCCAATGATTTGGAATGGCTAGCCTGATGTTGATGAGTTTGTGAAAAAGTGGCTTGAGTGTCCCATGGACATGGAGATCAATTTGAAGAGTACAGATGGCTTACAGAGAAGAAAAAAGAGTTTAGTCGGATTGGAAAACTGGTTCGAAAATTCAGTGGATGATGAAATGTGGTAGGTACCTTGGGCATCTTTTAGATTATTGTTCACGAAAATATGTCTAATTAAAATCACCGCAAGTGTACGGTTTGTTACAAGTAATAAAGTGAAATTTTTTAGTCCGAGTATCGTCTCGCAAAAATTGGTTATTTCAATTTCTATTACCTTGACCTTAACCGAAATTGGAATAGATTGATGCTTTGTTGTGATGAAAGTATACTAAAACAATGCTAATTATATGGGTAAAAATGATTTAACTAAAGTAAAAGAAACGACGTTGAATGTAAGTTGAAGTTTTTGAATGTATGGTGAATGTACTAAGATCACGAATCTCTATGTAATATTCTTTTCTAAACCTACTTCTATACCTTGACATACGATTGAATCATTGAAGAATCAATGCTCCTAACTTATTTAACAGTCTCTCTTGAGTAAAATTAAATCTATTCCATATGCCACCCGACTATATCTCTATGACGGATGCGAACACACAAGAATAAATGAGATTTTATGAACAATTAACGATTCACATAGGGCATAGATGTATATTTCTATTATCTGTCGGACCCTATGATAATTTGTATCATGTCGAACTTATTTCCCTTCTTTCAAATGCATGAAACAAGCCACCAAACTCACACAATTACGTATACAATAATTATGGAGAAAAAAAAACTCATATAAATAATTCAAATATTCAAAACGTGTTTTTGATTGTCAAGAATGTAAACACTAAGAATTGAAAATCATATTACATAATTCATCAAACCCTAGTACAGATTTAATTTACCCTAGCATGGTAGAACAAAGAAAATCAGAAAAATATCAGAAAAATCAATGAAGAACGATATTACCAATTTTGATTCTTGAATTAAATCTTCACGTCCTGATGTTAACTTCCTTGTTTGTGCCTCTTTTTCTCTCTGAAAACCTTCAAAATCTCCCCCCCATTTTCGTTTTGGACGGTCCTAAGGTTTATATACATCCCTCAAGATTTGTTTCCATAGATATTTGAATCAAAATAGAAAACCAGAAAATTCGCCAGTTTCTTGTACTATGCGACCGCATAGAAGTATACTATGCGGTCGAATAGAAGTGTTAGGGTGCCTCTTTATTTTTGCTGGGTTTCTATACGACCGCATAGCATTTTAAGCTATGCGACCGCATAGAGATATTACTTTACAATCTCTTGTGGTTTAGTCCTCAAACTTCGTCACTCTAACCTCGACCTCTTTTCCCATGTCTTCTTCCTCCAATGTGTTATTTCAATGCTCAATTAGTTCTCGACATCGTCATGTCTCCAATTCATCTTTCAGGTTATCTTTCAATTATTTGCATATTAGTCCCTGAACTTTGATTTTATTTCATTTAGTCATTTTCTTTCCATTTTTCTCCTCATTTTCACCATATTCATCAGTGTTGTCCTGCAAAACACAAATTACATCGACTTAAACTATATTTCACATATTTATTGACAATTACTCATGTTTATGAATCGAAATAAGTGAGTAAAACACACTTATCAATCATGATCACAAACTTTTCTTGTTTGCCATGACAAGAAGTTGGGATTATGTTGGCTATAAATGTAAAGGAGTCAATATGTAATACTCTATGCATTGACAAAATAAGTTAACCGTAGTTTGCTATTTTTTCTGTCCATAAATGCCTTGCAGGTTTTTATGCATATAACTGCTCTAAATAAATCACTTAATATTCCCATCACTTGTTGAAAAAATGAGGACAAGTTCTCTTCTTTATTTTTAGTGTTATAGCTTACATGTGTAATTTTATAACTCCGTCCTTCTCGGTAAACTTAAAGTTACCACTGGAAACAAATAACAAGATACAATATCTTCAAATTGTTAATGTTATGCTCCACCATTCTTTATGAACTTTTTTTTTCCCGTATTCATTAACTACACATTCTTCCAATAAAATAACTTTACACATAAACCCAATTTTCTCCCTAATTTTTAACCACATGTTCTCCAAAAATGACTATTACAAAAGCTACTCTACCAAAAGGGGGGAGGGGTGAACAACCCCATGATTCAAATAAATAGATCAATGACGATATTTTTAAAATTGGTCTATTGCAATTTATATTCTTTTGACTTTAATTATACTTAGGCATCAAAGAACGTGTATGATGAAGAAGTTGCGAGTGTAAAATGTAGTAATGATAGTATTTGAGAATTTTGTACATCCTTGATTCAAGACTGTCTTAAACTTTTTGCTTTAGTAATCATGAGCTTATGAGATGTATCCAAGATAATATCAATTATAGGTTATTTGTTGATAATACATAAATAACAGTCCTTTAGATCATAAGAACTTTAATCCCTATTTGGTTTAGCTCAAAATCATATATTTTTTAGTAGATTTAGATAAAAGTTGAGGAAATGTGTGTTCGAAAAGTTGATAAAAAATGTGGATCTCATGAAATATGTGGTTGACAATGAGTTTGTAAAAAATGAATTTTAGAAAATAGGGACCAAATAAGGACTTAGAGATTAGTACTTTGAAATCTAAAAGTTATGTGTCAACTGTTAAGTAGAACCATAACAAAATAATCCAAAGTGCTTTAGTGAATAAGCATGATAGTAGAGTCAAGGTAGAAAATCAAGTTACCGAAAAGAATGAGTTCTTTAAGTAAGGTTCCATTATTTACTTCGAATGAGGATTTGACAGGATGTAACTCAAAGGATTATGTCAAGTTGGCTAGAACAATACCTACAAGGTTAATGATTACCGAACAAACTATGGTTTCTTAGCTTTGGGGCGTTCAGGAAAAAAATATCCGATCTATGAGATGTTGTGTTACTCGGACTCTCCAAAAATGAAAAAGAATCCGTGTCGATACGAAAGATATGGATCAATAAATCCTTTAGGTTGCTCAACATTCACTTCTTCATTCAATAATCCATTCAGAAAGACACTATTAACATCCGAATGATGGAGTTTAAATCCCATGTGACATACCAAAGATAGTAACTGTCTGGTGGATTCATGTCACATGAACAATTGTTTCATCAAAGTCTACCCCTTGAACTTTGGTGTATCCCCGTGTTAACATTCGTGCCTTGTTTCGAACAATATTACCATGCTCATCTAATTTATTTTTAAATATCCCCTTTGTTCCAATTACATTGGTATCTTTTTAGCCGAGATACTAATTCACATATGATATTTCACTCAAATTGAGCCAGTTCTTCCTACATTGCAAGTACCCAAAACTCATCCCCAAGTGCTTCAATTATATTTGGGCTCAATATGTGAGGTATATCACACATTTTAAGTTCAGTAGCAAGTCTCGTTTTGGTCACCATATCATCTCCAAGGTCTGAAAATATGTTATCCAGTTGATGAGCATTTTATATCCAAATAGGAGGCTGCCTTCTGTTCTGCAATCCATTATCTTTCTCTGGTAGGTTAACACCTCTCGTAACTGGTGCATGATCATGACAACTGGTTACTGAAAATTCAGTTGAACTATCACTACTTAAATCTGCAACACAACTTTCCTGAATATTCTGATTTTCTTTAATATGTGCTTCCAAATTCTGAATTTCAGTGAATAAGAAGAAAAGTCATCAGTATCATTAATTTTAACATTAATGGACAGTTTGAGTTTGCATGTTGTAGATCTTATAACCTCAACTACTTTTAGAATAGCCAATGAATACTCCTTCATCATTTTTACGATCAAATTTGCTCAACTATTCCCTATCATTCAATACATAACACTTGCTACCAAACATTTGGAATTATTTGAGATTTGGTTTCCTTCATTTCCAGACTTTATGAGGGGTTTGTGTGGTACCTATTCTCAAAGATATATGGTTTAAGATATAGCAAACAGTATTTAGAGCTTCGGTCCATAATTTAATAAGGAGTTTCTTATCATTCAACATCACCCTAGCCATTTTTTGTAGGGACCTATTATTCCTTTTTATCATACCATTTTGTTAAGGGGTTTTAGGGCGTGAGAACTCATGAAAAATACCATACTCTTCACAGAATTGAGAGAAACTAGCATTTTCAAATTTCTTTTTTATGATCACTCATGATTCTCACAATTTTAATCTACTCAATATGTTTTTCAGTGGTTAATTTTTGATACAAAAGTGTGAATCTTTCAAAGACATCAGATTTTGCTCTTGAACATTCTACCTAAGTATACATAGAAAAATCATCTATACACACAAAAATGTACCTTTTACCACCATGCTCTCAGTCTGTATTCATCCCATCAAGTCCATACATAATAGTTCAAAATTGTGAGAGAAAGTGAGACACTAACCTTGTTCATGTGCAGTTTGTAAAGCTTGAGCAAAATCTACCACACTCAATTGTGGTGAGTATTTCATCTATATATAGTCAATTACAATGTACATTAGAATAATTACAAATAAATGCTAATTACAATAACGATGGAAATAATAAATCTTGACATAGGAATCTCCTATTGATGAGCCATGTATTAAGCATTGACACCCCTCCGCAAGCTGAGCGTTGGAGTTGAATAGACATGAAGCTTGGTACGAAAGAATTCAAAGAGAGGTTGAGAGACACTTTTGGTGAAGAGATTCGCAACTTGTAGATGAGAGGGCACATATTGAGTGCGAAGTTTGCCAACAACAATAAGTTCCTGAAGAAAATGGTAATCTAATTCAACATGTTTTGCACGCTTGTGGGAAACGAGATTGGAGCTTAAGAAGATCACATTTTTGTTGTCACATAAGAGAATAGGCTTATGTGAAATGGAAACCTTGAGATCATAAAGTAGATGGGTGAGGCAAAGGAGTTCAACTACAGTAGTGGCAAGGGCGCGATACTCAGACTCACAGCTAGAACGGAAAATAGTGGGTTGCTTCTTAGCACTCCAAAAAACCAGATTATAGCCAAGATAAATAGAGTAGCCAGAGGTGGAGCGATGAGTATCGGGACAACCAGTCTAATCAGCGTTAAAGTAAGCAACTAGGGTATCGGGAATAGCTGAAGGGCGAAAGGAAAGACCAAAGTGAAGTGTACCCTTGACATAGCGTAAAATATGCTTAACAGCAAGAAGTGATATGTAGTAGGAGCATGTAGGAATTGACTGATGAAGTTAACAGTATGAGCGATGTCAGGATGAGTAATGGTTAAGTACTGAAGGGTACCAACTAGAGATCTATAAAGAGTGGGATCCGAGAAAGTAGGTCCATCACTAGTTAGACGTTGAGAGATGACCATAGGAGTATGAACTGGCTTGCTGTCGAGTAATTGTGCTCGAGTCAGAATATCCCGAGCATATTTCAGTTGATTGATAAAGAGACCATTAGTAGTGTGAGTAGCTTCCAGACCAAGAAAATAGTTAAGGGAGCCCAAATCCTTGGTGGTAAACTCAGAATTGAGCTTACGAGCGAAACGGTCAAGAAGAGAAGATTTGTTGCTAGTAATAATAATATCATCAACATATAATAGTAGATAAATAGTATCAGACAGCTGATGATAAACGAAAAGAGATATGTCTGCACGGCTGCAAGAAAACCCAAGTGCCTTAATCAATTACGAATTTTAATGCAATTTGACTTCTTTCCTCTTCTTTGCTTTTCGATGTTTTCTCATTTGTCTCGGTACGATTTAACTCATATGTCATCAATGTCCAATAGAGCTCTTCCAATGGATATGTGTTGATATCTTTGATATTTTCTATCAACATTCTCAATGGACTCCATTCTTCCGAGAGCGATC